>MU912503.1:10291-36433 GCA_036418165.1 Cooperia oncophora
TCACTTGCTTTCAGGAACACGACGAAAACTTATTCTCTATCATGCTTGCGGCTGAGTGCTGCGAGGTCATAGACTCCAGAGGTCGTCTGCTTCAGTTTCATAAGCTCATGTTCGGTCCCCACAGAAGGTTTATGCCAAAGGGCAGTGGTGTGGCATATGATCATGTGAGTTGACTCTTTTTCGTTACTTGTTGTCGAGATGGTTTCTTAGTTGTTCTTTGGCGTACTTTTCGGCGCTGCACAAGTCAAATGGGGCTTACATTGATCTAATCGAAAACAGCGCTTCATGTGTTTTTGTAATATGAGGTCCCTCTTCATTTCTTCCACTGATGCTTGATCCATTTAGGTGGAAAAACGCATTTAATCGGCGCAGAACCACTTTACAACGGTTTTGTGGAAAATAACCTCTATACATACAATCATGAATATTCGAAGAACATCATAGTTTCTTCAGATCATCTTGCGCATCAGTTTTGCCCAGTTCTTCGTTCAATTTACAAAACTATGGCCTTCTATGTATGAGATACTAGAATCGTTTGCACGTGGCATGGATATCGACGCCTTCTGGACGATCTTCGCGGAAATTCTAGACCAAGTCAATGCTGGTAATGTCTCTTGTGTCCAAGTTTTCGATGTCTTATTCAGTTCTGCTGGATAAAAGCAGAATGAAATCTTCGCCGCTGATCAATCTCTTTTCGGAATGCGGCACGCATTTCAATCGTAGTGGCTTATTGAATGCGATGCGCCCTATACAGTGACCTGGGAGGCCAGCAGATGTACAGTTCAGCATTCTTATCCTCCCAGACGTACATGGCACCAATTTACTGTCACGAGGAGAGGTGGAAAGCTTGGTTGGCCTTCACAGGAGCCAGGCCGAGATTCGAACCGTATCGCGTCTGGTAGGTGTGCCACTTGTCACTACACCACCTCCACCTCATTACATCGGAAATGGGAAGTATTGCTTAGGGTTTAAGCATTGCGAGTGTCTGGTAGGGAGAACTTTGGGAAGATGAAATGTTGTCGTGGAAAGTTGCAGTGACTGTCGCGTCCATTTTGCTGTTAATTTCGTGGTTTGACTCCCGTCCAGACGAGCCAACCATACTATCCATTCGTTATAGTTAGCATCTGACTTTCTGGGAGAACAAAACGCTGACTTGTGCATGTGTCGGCCCCTGCAATTTGCGTTATAGGCCCAGTCACTGTCAAGAAGCTGTTTCGCAGTAGTAGTGGCATGCGTGGCTCATCCCAAGGAGGGAGGGTCAATAAGGTTTTATCCTTTTTTCAGAGAGTGATTTATGTGGAGTATTACTAGAGTGTGAGTATTACTTGAAGTGATAGGATTGATGATGATTACTGCAAAATCCAACGAGAGACTGTGAGTGGGTCGTAGAGGAGTAAGGCGCAATTCAGAGACGGAGGGGGGGGAGGCATTTTGCACTTTTGCTACTTCCCACCAACATGTCGACCTATATAGACATCCCTTCTCGAGTTGGCAGGTTTTACGACCTTGACGACCTTGCCCCAGCTTCACAAGCGTTCGCAGATTTCGCCAGAGTGAGACTTGTGAACCGGAACCAGGGAAGCAATGATAGTACAAAATGCCCCCCCCCCCTCCGTCGCCGAGCTGCGCCGAGTACAAATGATGAGCTTACCGAGTATGTAAGTCTAAAAATGTCGAGAACATATTGAAAGGCTGTCGAGTGACACAGTATGTATCGAGAATGTAGAAAGTGCCCGCATTCATGAAAATTCAAAGTGGAAGTGGAAGTCAACCGTATAGGGCGCAATTTACAGTCTGCTGAAAACTCCGACATTGTCGTTTGATTTTGCTTCTTCACTTTCCTAGAAAGGTTTCTTAGGATGTCGAGAGCAAGGAGAGAAAGGACATACCGTCACTCTTTTGCCTTGGTGTGACAAGGACGACAGATTTGACTACAACTCAGCTCGCATTCAAGTGGGTTTATGGCTGCTTTATCGGTAGTGATTGCGCTCACAACATTAAGCCACTCTTTTCTTTCAGATCTTCAAGTTTATGGTCACTATCTCAGACCTAGCTCAGCGACGTACACGCATTTTATCTCCTATTGTCTTGAAAATTTATGAGTGAGTGAACTACTCGTGTCACTTTTCAACATACTTATTGTGCTCTACCTCGACATTCATTTCCAGATCAGATTATCTTCCTCTCATTGTTGAGAGTTTAAGCCCGCTTTCCAAGGATGTTCATGTTGAAAATTCTCAAGCCGAGGACCCCAATGGAGCAGCAGCAGAGCAAAGCCCAGATGCCACTTATGAACAACGAATGCACGTAATAAAGGTAATATCAGCGGTTTTTTTTCAGTAAGAATGAGAGCATGTTTGCTGAGGAGGTTCTCTTTCAGGCGTTGTGTGCACTTCTAGATGTTTTCGCTAAATTCACCGATGCAAAATCGGTTTACATGGAGTCCAAAATACGCACCATGTACGAACATGTGAGTTTTGGTGTGACTATCTATCATGACACTTTTATGGGTTGCATAGCGTAGATAGTGACTGTGCACTAAATTCAAAAGTCTTGCCGTCACCGCAGCAGGCAGTTATATTACGTTTGATAAGTTCTTCTGTGCACACGAGGTTGGTAGGTGGAACTTTTATTATGGCCTGACGTTTCGAGATCGTCTTCATCAGAGGCCTAAACGTGGCTCATGGTTTGAAATTGCTCTCTCTACACCGCCAAAGATCTCCTCTTCCCTAACGTTTCTGACAGACTACTGAGAAAACCACCCAAAAATCCCGAATGAGAGGAAAGACTCACCCAGTCCACCACAGCGAGAGCGGAAGTGGCCGCTCAGTTAGTTGTTAGTACAATGAATGGGACTTACTGTGCCAATCTTGTATAGTGATTATAGTCAGAAATGGCACGTCCCACCGCTCACATCTAGCTCGCAGTGCGACACAAATGGCAAGAGGTCATTTGTTATGGATAAGCACTCATTGCGGTTGTTCATTCTAGGATTTCTTGCAGAAATCCAGAATGCCTCTAGCGCTTTTCTGGCAGAAATCTCAGTCTCGCATGCCAGAATCGTGCACTTCACATCAAAGTCGTTTCCGCGGTGCTCCTCGATCAAATGCTTGCCGAGTGGTGTTCTTATATTACCACGCCTTTTGCCAGCAAGATGTTCTTTGACGCGTATTGCTAACGGTCTTCCAGTCTCCCCAATGTAGGTTGCGTTACATGTTTGTCTTGAGTAAGGCAACGTTCAGGCTTCTCAATGACGCGTCGACGTGCTGTAACGCGCTACAATAACAACGGCGCTTCAATCCTATAGACGCAAACGCCGCCGCAGGCAGGAATCAATCGGCTTTACCGGTGTCGCCCTAGCGATCAGTGCCGATCGTACCAGACTGCATGATCAGGAAAACGTACCCTTCAATTCCCCATACTCAATATACAAGCGGCGCCGATCGATTCCCGTCTGCAGTTGCGTTCGCGTATGTAGGATCAGAGCGCTGTAGCGCGTTACAGCGCGTCGTCGCTAATCATCGCAATGCCTGAGCACTGTCTAATTGATGGGAAGCACAGATGTGGGCAAAAGTTTGCCATTCATCAAATATGCTTGGGTGACATCAGGGCATATTTGGCGTAAAAGAAATTTTCCATATTTGACCCCACCACCTTCTTAATATCCGTCATGCGGGCAGGGAGAGTTCTGGCACCCGATCAGCAATTGTGAGTGCTAAAAATTTCCCTTGCGGCGGAAAGGAAGGGAATCAACCATCGAGAAATTTATACAGGCAAATAGGACCTGTTTTTCTTTCGCTGTGAGTGTCTCTAACGTAGGAAGTGCCTTGGTTGAAGTCAAACTGTGCACTCACCTCCCGGAGACGGTTTCAGCCGTGTCAGTGGCGAAGAACGACTTGGCAGCTGTACAAGTCGTTCTTCTGGCGCTTGGGATCGCGCGGGCATAAGAGTGAAGGGTAATAATACCCTGCTGCCGTCTTTGACTCTGCCACGCTATCATCTAGTTCGAGCAATCGTGTTGATACTATGACCCCGCACCCACTGACGCAACACCGGTGGTAGAGAACAGCAGAAATGAAAGAGCGCAGATAACTAGCGTGTTTGGGTATGGTTGAGCGTATGGCTGGCAGTGCGGAAGCATTGTGGAAAATCCGAACGACGCTGCTGCTGCTTCGGACCCATTGACGGCGCACATGACGAGGAGGTGAATGTACAGTTCGTATTCAACATACCTTTTGTGGAAAACCGAAGCATCCCTCAGCCGATGGTCGACTTGCTAACTTACTTGGTTCATATGTACCTTTCTTCTCATCCTATTTCCTTTTGAGTGGTGATTATTTTGTAGCATGTATTTGTTAATACATTTGCAGCTCCTAATGGTGGGTAACGACATGGTCCAGAAATCGGCCTTGGCGTGTATTTTTTCATACCGAGATAAGGCGTTGTTGCCCTATAAGTAAGTATCACTAAAGGTTTTTTTATTTTCTAAAGCTTTTCTTCTTGCTTGCAGAGAGAACTTTGAACGACTTCTTGATGAAAAAACATTCCGAGAGCAGCTAGTCCTGTTCACAATCAACGAGGAAGATGGAAATTCAATCGTGCACATAGATCACAGGAAGACAGTGATGCATGTTCTGCTCAGGTAGTTCGAGTAGCTTGACTAACTGCAGCTCGTTTGTGCCTCTGCAATTATTAGGAACCATCTCAGGTTTTTGTATGGCAAGTTGTGGTCTCAGACAAAACGTAACTTTGCCGAGTCGAGGCGAGCCGCCATATTCCGTTACCTTGGTGGCTGCCGACAGGAGGAGCTGCTAGAGTTTCTTAAAATTCTATTCGCGCCCATTCTTGACGTCATTGGTTCGGTTTTAGATGAGTTCTTAGAACTACTTGAGCCTCAAAGCAGTGCATTCCGCTGAGTTTAGGTGCTGACCAGATGGACTACAACAAGATGGATGCGCTGTGCGCTAACAATGACGTGCTGTTCAAAATGGATTTTGGCAAAATTAACAGGTACGAATAGACGCATGTGGTGTATTCGGTTACTGATAGAAGGGTAGCTCTAACGAAGAGAAGCAGCTCCGTTACGTGCTTGAATTCGATGTAACAACTATAGCCAGTACTGTTGCAATTTTAAGCTCAAATCCAAGGGTAGTTCTCTCCGAAAGTTATAGCGAGAATATTGCGAACTGTGACAGCGTGGGCTACGAGGCAATGGTATAAAAGCCGTCAAGCTGGCAGGGCAAAAGGGAGCTCAGGCGTCGCGTCTTAGGCTGCGTTCATGCTCAGCGGCAGCGTCCACCAGCGACCATTAGCGATTTGAGCGAACAGCAGCGTCTATTTTTTTATTTTATACTGATTTTATAATAATAACAATAATAAATAATAATTACGGTTTGATCTGAGTTACTACTAACAATGTTTCTCTGCCCTTTCAGTTGCAGCGCACCTAGTGCGTGAGATTATGAGCGCACAGACTGGCGTGCGCGACCTCGTTAGTTTTCTTTACACCATTTACATTACCAGAGTGCAGTAAATAAATAAATAAAGACCTAGAGAGTCTGCCGCTAGATCTCCTTGCGAACCATTCGCACCAATATTTACGACTGAATATTTGATAACTCGCAATCAGTTGGGGCGGTGTCAGAAGGGCAGGAATGCGCCCTTCTGTAGCTGCATTGCTGTAACAGTGGTGATAGGTTAGTAATCGATTTAGTAAGAGAAGAATTAGTGGTGCAAACGCCGTGGGTGGGCTCACTACACCCCCTTGAGGGTGGGCTCACTACACCCCCTTGAAGCCGCCGCGACTGTTTGCGGCGATATAATTGTATAGATCTGGCTCTGCATGTAACACTCGTTTTTGCAAAAAACCTTTTGACCACGATAAAGCGTGAGATTGTGAGCACTCAGGCTGGCGTGCGCACCGTCGCACCCTTTTTCCAGTATAGCATTCATACTGCAGTTATTAGTTTTCTTTACAAAGGTTTGCAGCTGTTTTCAACTCAGCTTCCTCCAAATCGCCTGACTTCGTTTCTGCTAGTTCTCGATCTCGTTGAGTTACAAAGTTATTTATTTTTGGTCAAACCAGAGAACAAATAAGAGTACCCATAATATCAAAATCAGTTGTGGAACTGAGTTAGACGATTGCCCGTTCAAATGATAACAATGCGAAGAGTTTAAATACTTAGTGCTATACACGTAGGTGAGAGAGCTTTCAATAGAAGCTCCTTGATGCTCACAATGAGCTTGTTCGAGATCTTGGGCGTTTGACGGTGAAGCTTGAATCCATTCGGACACCCATGCCATGGCGCAATCACACTGAAGGGGATTCCCCTGGAAAAAGATCAGTGAAGACGCTACACGCTAATTTTAACTACTTGTGAGATACTTACAGATAAATCCAGTGCTTCCAGTATTGTTCCATGGTGATTAACCCATGGCTGATCTGTGTTCTTGAATGGGTTTATCGACCGAATCTGATTGTTTGGTAGATACAAAGAGAGGAAGTATATGTTGCCAAGTGTTGTGAGAAGTGATGTGGGAAATTTTTGTATAGAGGTGTTCCGAATAGTTAGTTGAACTCGATAGCCTCTGAGCATGTGAAGTGCTGTCGAACTGATCTGAATAATTCGCTATACGGTGGCATAAAAAGGTGTAACCAATTGAACAACAAGGCACTCATTGCGATGTGGTCCCTTTATTAATTTTGGCATGGTGACAGTATTAATTGAGATGTGTTTCTCGAACACTCCGAGATTGTTACAACTATAGTGTAGTTCGCTGCGGACGGTGGGCGTGTCAGGCAGGATGAGTTTGGTACGGTGCCAAACCCGTTCTCCACCAGGTGTGAAGCGAGCAAGTGACATGTATCATGTCGTTCGTATCACGTGTTTGCCAACAACTGTTGTCGCGTAACTGTTTCAACAATTGGCAGAGAACGGGTTTTTCACCGTGGCACATTCATACTGCCTGACACGCCCCGCCGTCCGCAGCGAACTGATTCTTGTTTTGTGGGGTTATACTTCTTTTAACACCTATTGCCATTTCTTAGAGTTTTTTTTGGCGAGACTGTCTCTCTCAGTTGTGCGGGGCGGTTGCCGAGCTGGAAATGAGGGTGGCCTAATTAACATTTGTAATCAGCTATGTACAGCTAGTTGTCTGCATTTGCGTCTTGAGCGACTTCCTTTTGGGCCGTAAATTCAAGCGCGAAGTCATCGCTCTCAAAGAGTACACGAGCATAGTGCCCCTAGGAAAACGAGTAGTGTACATGAACTTCTCCGCTGTCTCAGTCGCTCTGATGATCGCGATAGCGATTTTGCTCTATTCAGACAACCATAATCACATTTGCGAGGCGGAATTATGCAGGCCGGCATTGTGGTAGCCATAATTACAACTGTCTTTGTCCTACTAGGGACGAATCTCGGCACACAATTTACTGAGCTCAGGCGCGGGTGGGGTCGGTGGTTCCGGTAACGGTCCGGAATTATTCGCCCGTGCTTCTGAAAAGCGGCCTGCACGCTCCGCAAGTTTGTAGGTGTGCTGTCCCTTGTACAGATCCGCCTGGTCTGCGATTTCTACAGACAGTTCTTTCTCAGCGTTTCCACAGTATGTGGCGAAAGGCGGCTGCAGCCCCCTGTAGAAATCTTCCATCCTTAGCTGTTCTGCTCGGCAGAACTCAAAGGCTACTTTCTGTTACGAGTTAAGCTTTTACGCCTATTTTTTGTTTTTTTTTACAACTAGATTTTATGTTCATGATTTTTTTTGCTTCATTCTTTCCTGGAGAGTCTTTAGAGACTTCAGGTTTGTAAATGAACACCATTATCTACAATATGGAGGATTGTCTTCGAACACAAGTTAGGTCAAAGATGCTGCCTTCACTCACATTTGTAATATTCGACCCGGTTATAATCACTTGTCTGACGTGTGTCATGTCAATGTCACGCAGCTGTGTGTCAATAACTGGTTCTCGAAATTCAACGTGAAGTGATCGCAGAGGTGGCAGATGTTGAATGATATGAGTTACATTGTAAGGATGTGCAGTTGCGGCTAGATTGTACATCTAAAATGCATAATTTATCTTCGACATAATTCTAACGAACGATTCCGAGAAGTGCAACTGACTTACTTCTAGATTTCGGAGGTTCGCCAAGTTGGAGAATTCTATAGGATACGGTAGCCGTGCTAGTGATGTCAAATCGTGCATTGAGAGTGTTTCGAGATGAAATACATGACATTTAGTTGAGAATATTTTCTGCCGTACTTATCATATGAAAGGGGCTATGCTTGGTACTTCCACTTGGCTCAGTTCACTTGCTTCAGTCGTGCACGCGGGGAGAGCATCGAGTGGTGTAAAATAACGCTAACCCCAGGATGGGCTTTTTCGAGGGGGCAGGGTGGTGGGTGAGCCCTTGTGTCAAGTGTGAAAGCTTGGAATGTGCGGGGCCACAGTGATCATTGAACGATGTGTAGAGCAAAGAGCATTAAGGGTTGCAGTTTGAGTAAAAAGTCCAGAGACAAAAAGTACACACCCACCTCCAAGGGCGGTCCCAGCCATAGGTCATAGTTGAATCACAGTGGTAGTGGTGGGTGTCCGCAGCAGCAGTAGCTTGTCACTTCTCCGCTCAAAAGTGCGCGGGATTGGGGCTGTGAGGCAGTTATACCGTCCCAACTCTCCCCCCGCTGTCCTCGGTCTGCAGCACTTGCGTTTATACCGGGAATTTCGCAGCGACTCCGCTGTCAGAGGGAGCGAACAACCGGAAGTGACAGCTAAGCGCTTGGCTATGGTTAGGCGTGTGGCTAACCTTGCAGCAACGCGCCCATGTCAGGAGACGGCATCTGGAGTCGGGAGACGGCATCTGGGCATAAGTACCGCATAAGTCCCCTCCAGACCCGTTCCCGTCCCCTTTTCAGCCAAATAAGTAGCAGCTAAGGCGGAGGTGGTGTAGTGACAAGTGAGCGCTTACCACTCACGCGGTCCTGGGTTTCGAATCCCAGGTCGACACCTGCCCAGGCCAGTCAAGCCTTCTATCCTCTGGGGACGGTAAATTGGTGCCGGAATCGTCTGGGAGGATAAGGACACTGATTTGTACATCGGCTGGCCCCCGTAACTTTGTAGGCCACATCGCATTCAATAAGTCATTACTATTCTGAGTGGAAGAAGAATGCGCGCATTCCACAAAAGGACTGATTAACGGCGAGGACCTTATCCTTTTAATTGGCCGCTATTTCTAGCCATTCTCCACACACGAGGGTCAGGATCCACGGAAGTGAGCGTACATGTTTTCTTCAAGCAGTCCGTAGACCCTAATACGTAGCAAACCTCTACCTGATAAAGAGACTTGAAGCTGTTCTCCTAGAATCTCTGTGATAGGATTTCCACTGATATTTAGTGTTTTGAGATGACAAGATCATCGAAGACATCGTGTCCGAAACGAAGGAGATTATTAAATGAAATATCGAGTGAATGCAGATGCGTTGTTCTTGTCAAATCGGAGCGGCTAATGTCATAAATTTTGTTCCTGTAACAGGAAGTAATCCGTGTGTATTTCCTGATTTAAAAATTTAAAAAACTCACATGCTAAGATTGAAGTGACGTATGGCATGGTGGCTCATTCGTGGTATCGAAAAAAGCCCGGTGTTGGCTAGATTGAGTTCGTCCATCGTATTGCTCATGTCCTAAATTCTGTTGATGTTTCGTATCAGTTCAAAAGCATTGTAGTTTTGATTGAGCACCAACCCTGAAGGCGGAAGGACTCCATGTACTGACGGGATTATTGCTGATATCCAAGTATTTCAAGGCGGGTAGATGTTCAAAGGCGCCCTCTTCTATGGTCTCAATACGATTTCGTGATATTATCAATCTGGTCAAATTCCTCAGGTCGAAGAACTGCGACGAGTCGAGTGTTCTTATTTGATTCCCATCCATGTTGAGAACGCTTAGACTAGCGCATGTGGTACGTAGAGCATCAGTTGGGACGTTTGGAAGTTCATTCACAGAAACGTCCAACGAAAGAATGTTGTTCTTCCCAAAGCATCCTGGTTGAAGACTGTGTAGAGCGTTATGACTGAGGTCCAGATAATGTAGAAGTTCCTGAAATTGTAGAAAGTAGTTCCAGAACAAATCCGCGGATCGCATTGTGGATAGTGGCATTCAGTTACAAACCTATCGTTTCCAGATGACTTCTAGGGAAGCAAAAAGGAATCATGGAGAACATCCGAAGTTACAATCCCCTCCCCTTTCCCCGGGTCTGCTCGTTTTACCTCAGCAAATCGTACCTCGCCATCTGTAGCGAGCCTGCATGCGCTGTCGTTTTTAGCTCTTTATTCTCCAATCTTTCATTTCTTTGGTCTTCAGCTTACTACCACCTAACTGGGGGAAAAACGGAAATCGCGGTGTAAAAACAGAACACGTGGCAGAAAATAAATTTGAGTTTTGGTGGGCGGGACAACTGAAAAGGCGTCAGAACTTGAGAAGGCCGCACTACCTTCATTACTTAGCCACAAAGGGACAGTTGCGAGAATGTAACAAAGACATCTTGAAGAAGGTGGGGCGCGTTCAAATTGGTTGAGCCCGGACACTGTCTCCGGAAGTTTTCTTTCGAAGCCGTCACCTAGCACTCTTAACAAGGGAGGTCGTTCAGGGCGTGCCCCGCTTTTTCGAAACGGTTTATTGCACTTTGTAGGGCCTTGCCCATGAACCATAAAAGTGGGCTTCGTTTTGGCTGAGCGGCCCCTGGAATGCCAAAAAAGGAGCGAAAAGAAACCTATAGAAACTGATTGTTTTTGAGCCTCTACGAGCTGTAAACCGCTTGAAACTTTGACCAGTTGCTGAATGGAGGGACCCTATAAAGGTGCTATCGGAATCGAAGAGAAAAGTAGTTGGGGTATGGGGTCTTACTTGTGGCACGTAATCAAGCGTGAACGGCTTCATGGAAGGTTTCTTCAACGATGGGAGGAACGTTCAGCACCAACGATCGGATGGGCTAGTGGATAGCGTGAAGGATTCTCAAGCGGACAGTTGGGGTGGGGTTGATGGTTCAACTCCCCTCGGCGTGCGAGTTTTTGCATTTTTTATGTTTTGCTGTTTTCGCGTTCAAATATGTCTGTGCGTAAGTATGCATTCGATAACTGCCATTTATGGGCACATTTTAAATGGGAACACTCCATGAATCAGTGCTATTCAATTATTACAGGTTTTACATACCATTAAGCAAGACCGTAATTGAAAGTTGACCTTTATAGGTCAGACCATGCCCGAATCACATATATGGAACTTATTTGTAGCTACGGTGCCATTTATCGCTAATATGGAGTGACATGTTTCTCCCAATGAATGCGTTTGCTACACACAAGTAAGGGATGTGTAGCGCTACCCAAGCGCCAAATTACGTCGGCGCCGAACATAAGTGTGAAAATCATGATCGGGGCCATCGATTACCCCTGTAAACAATTCTTTCGGCCAAAAAAAATTTTTCCAACTTTTTTGGGGTGTGTGCGTTGGGTTGTGCCCGACAGTCATTCTATAGAAGTCTACAGTGCCTCGCCAAAGAGACCCCCTTTTATTAATATCCAAAGATAAAAGTAAAATGCCGATGAAAATACATGCAAAGAGGAAAGAAAGGGAGGCATTTCCACCAGGTTTGCTGTCCTGCCCGGCGGCCTGCTACGTCGTCGTTTCGTCATCGTCTTTACGAAGATGAGATACTCCGGTCACTAGTGCCGACCAGATGGTCCACCAAAACCCAAGAAATCGAAAAAAAAATTTTTGGCTGGAACGTCCGTCCATAAGTGTAATCGATTGGTTCCTGGATTTACGATTTTGACACTTATTCTTCGAGGTCGACGCAATTTGGGCGCCAGTATAGCGCTTAACGTCCTCGAATGGGGTACATAGACGTAACTTTCACTCCTTTTTTGGCATACCGGTGGCCGCACAGCAAAAATGAACACCACTTTTGTAGTCTATGTACGACCCCCTACAAAATGCAAAAGACCGTTTTGAAAAAGCGGGGCACGCCCTGAACGACCTTCCTGGTTAGACACATAAGCCACGTTCGAGTGCAAGAATGACAGCCCTGTTAAGAGACAGTTTGCTAAGTTTCTTTTTCTATGCAAATGTGGTTTTCCTCAGAGATGAGTGTGGTCAGGGGTTGGATTTAGTGCACTTCGCAAGTGGGAGAAACAGTGTTTACAGCGTTTACTTTGGACTCGATCTGTGAGCTGGCTCGTGGTGCAGACAACAGTCAAGCTCGGACCTTATTTCAGGCCACATCCCATCCGCTTTTCTTTCCCCCATACCACCTGTTGCTGATTTATGTCCTCGAGACTTACTGAATGACATGTTTTGCCAGCTCAAGCTTTTTTTTCTCACCTGGTCAGAGAACGTGTCCTTGTGGATTGTGCGTAGGTGATTGTGCGACAGGTCCACAGTCGAGAGTTTTGGGCAGCAGGCGAAAGCGTGACTTTGCAGCTCAAGTATGCCATTGCCTCTGAGGATTATTTCGAGCATTTTGTCAGCTCCATCCATCGTATTCTTCTTGAACGTTTCGAGAACATTATAGCCGAGGTCCAAGTGAACGAGACTTCGCAAAATGCATGTGAGTTCCGTTCTGTAAAAAAGTTCTGTGAATGAAGCACTAAAGGGGTGTTTTATGTGGTAGTTCTTCCTTACTGTGAGATCCGATTATGAGCGAGATTGAGATTGAATATCGTCTGGACAGAACCAAGTTGTTCACATGTGAAGTTCTTGAGAAAGTTGTGACTCAGATCTAATGTCTTCAATCCTGGCAACACGGTGGAAGGCTGATTTGTCGATTCGTTCGATTTCATTGTGATGCAAAAGCAACGTGTCAATTAGAGGAAGGCTCGTAAAAGCTTGCGGGAGGATATGCACGATGTTGTTATTTGATAGGTCGACGTAGCGCAAGTTTTTGAGTTCAGCAAAGACCTGAAAATAATTCTTGCGAATGCTACAAAATACATTTTCTTGGGCTATGACTGACCAAAAATGTCCATCATTCTACTGTATCCCAGTTAGACCATCATTCTCTTTAGCGGTCGTCAGGTTGAAAACAAATCAGAACCTTTCCTTAGAGTGTAAACTTCTTGGATTTCCTCCACCCTAAAAGGTGCTCCTGCCCTTCTTCTTGTCCGCCCTTATAACCGCATATTCCTTTTCCGGAAAGCTGGACTTATTTTTCCAGATTATGGGAGGAAGTCATTGTTTTTATCATCTTTTCACAACTTTCGCGACGCATTATCGCCAGGAATGCTGAGTTCGCTGAGGCGTGTCAGTCAGGAGGGGGGCTGGGTTTGGCGCAGCGCGTACCCGTCCTCTACCTACTGCTGGAGCAGCGACAATTGGTAGAGAACGGGCTGGCTCTGCGCCAAATCCGGCTCCCTCTTCCCGCCCCCTGCCCCAACATATCCCAAAATGTGCAGCGAAAACTAAAAAAGCTTATCCCCGCCTTCAACATGTTCCACCTTTCGTTATATCGCTAGTTTAACATTAAAAATGTCTCACCGAGGTGTCAATTGTGCGAAGTCGGTTGTTGTTGAGTCTAAGAACTTGAAGGTTCTCCATCAGTTGAAATGCCCTTTTGGAAATGCTCGAGATCCTGTTCCCAGCGAGGTTCAGAGATTTTAGTCCTTTAGAGCTGCTTGAATGAAAGATGTTGTCGCCTATGGAATGTATTCGATTCCCGGCTAAAGATAAGTGTTCTAGGCGTTGGGTGGAATAAAGAAGGTGATCTGGTAGCTCTTCAATTAGATTGTTGTCCAGATTCAGTTGCCGAAGGTTCTGCATTCGCTGCTGAGCTTGTATGGGGTATTCTTGAAGTTTATTGTTCTGAAATGGATTTCCTTGACTAGGAACCGGATGAGCTACAAAAATGGCTCAGTACCTGCAGATATAGCCTCTCCAGTCCTGGTAACTTCTCGAATATCTTAGGGTCTATTTTTTCCAGTTTGTTGTAGGAGAGGTCAAGATAGGCTAGTGATGTCATATGAAGAAATACATTGGGATCGTCGATGGACTTCAGGTGATTACCGGCAAGATTTAAATGGACCAAGTTCGAGTCTGTGCTATCACGTGTACTAAATGCTAATCGATCCAGTTGTTTGATACTGTTCTTGGACAAATCCAAATGCTGCAGGCGGACCATCCCGTTAAGAGCTTTTGTTGGAATTATTTTGAGGCGGTTATAAGCAAGTGATAGATCAATAAGAACCTCTTTCAACCCTGCGAAAGGTTCTTCATCGACCCTGAAAAATGTTCTTCATATAGGTTTTCGAGAAGGAAGGGCTTGTCAAACTTACTTGGTCAATTTGTTCCCGTTCATGCTCAAATGCGTCAAATTCCTGAGATCGCTAAGTGCCGCTGGGATTGCATGAAATATATTCTCTTCAAGATTTAGTCGTTCGAGATTCTTTGCCAAGTTTTTGAATGTCCCACGAGCAATGTAGGCAAGGGTGTTGTAGCTAAGGTCAAGAGTTTTCACATGGCTGATGCTCTCGAACGCTGCGGAAGACATGCTCGATATCTGGAAAATATAAACTTTCGTTACCCTTGAAATTTTCGGTGTGCGTTACGCCGCAGCGACCAAAGTATCTTTCTCAGAAGCCCCTATTCTATTCTATTGCTAGCAAAGTAGTGGAAGAATAACCGAACCGAGCCGTTTGTGTCAATTGTTATTAGTGTGTGTGAGAAATGCTGGATGTCCTTACACTACAGCTGAAGGAGAAGTGTAGCTCAAAAAGGCTTTTCTGCTGTTTGACGTCTCAAAAATGGGATATTTTTCGAAACCACAGAAGAAGCTGTGGGACGGCTCCCAGAGGGCATCTCAGTTGCGATTGCGCTTCTTGAAAACGGTTTCCCGCATGATGCTGCGGTTCACTTATGACATAAACGCGAGTTAATTTTCCCCTGAGCGGTTCCGGGATTGCCACAGAGAAGAAGAAAAAGATTTCCCGAGCAGGGAGCTGAAACCACTTGATTATATTGTGCGTATATGCAAAAACACTAAGCTGTAGTTTTTAATGAAGCTCTTCAGATGGTATGCAATGAAAACGGTTCGGGAGATCCCTTTAGTGACGGGCTCGTATAGCTACAGTCTTGTTCGCTGCGGATGCTGGGAGATGGGGGGTCAATTGATGTCGCTTGTTCCCTGCAGTAAGACCATTCAATGTGGCAGCGCTGTGGCGTGTGAACTTCTGGTAGGCAGCGTTCAGACTTCGCGACGGCAGCGCTTCGGTCGCGCGTTCAACGCGATCGATGCAGTCGAAAGCATGCGCATCGATCGCGCGACCGAGCGCTGCCGTCGCGAAGTCTGAACGCCAATGTAACCTTTCTTGTTCGCATTTGAAGAACTACCCTCGAAAAACAACTTAGGACTCATTCAGAATCAAAAATCATTAGATATCAAGGACTACTTCCGATTAGCAGCGAGCGCGACAAGCATTTGCAGGAGGGGCAGTGCGTGCAACATTCGTACTGAGACCCAATCCACTCGACAAGGCAGCGCTGTGGCATGAACTTTTTCTGAGTCTGTGTCTCATACGTCAACTAGATAGGAGAGCATCCCACAATTCGTATTTAACGCCAAACACCACAACTTACTTGGTTGTAGCTCAGATCGAGTTCCTTGAACTTTCTGAAGCTCTTCAATGATGTTGGCGTTAGTGTGCGGATTTTGTTATTCCGCAGAACGAGTCTGAGTTCGGTTTTGAAGTGCACTTCAGGGTTGTACTCGAGTGAAGAAATATTGTTCGAGTCAAGATCCAAAACTTGGAGTGCGGTCTTATCTTTCAAAGCCAAGTAAGGGATCTGAAAAGAACTCATAACTAGGTTCAAATGACATCTCACTAATAGTATGTTCTCTATAGAATACTGGAGAAGTTTGAGTGAAGAATGGCATGAAGCGCGAGCATCATTGTAATTCTTGCCCTTATTCAAAATTCTGGAAGCACAAGCTGACCTTACCTGTGTAAGCAGGTTGTTCCTCAGTTCAAGAATACTAAGCGAAGGAGGCAGCGATAACTTCTCCAACTGTGTGATGCGATTATTTGATAAAGTGAGGACAATGAGACGTAGTCTGGCGAAGGCCATGTTTGGAATGATTGATATCTGAAGTATGATAAGATTTCTCGTTTTCCCCTCTATTTTTCTTTGGTTTTTCTTCGGAA
Organism: Cooperia oncophora; assembly: GCA_036418165.1. NCBI lineage: Eukaryota > Metazoa > Nematoda > Chromadorea > Rhabditida > Trichostrongylidae > Cooperia > Cooperia oncophora. Next base: position 26,471 of record MU912503.1, read on the forward strand.
CGGGCAGAAGTTCGAGGGCACTGAGACCCTTGAAACTTGCGTGACTTGCATGTTAGGCTGTGTTTATACTTTGCGGCAGCGTTTCCAGCGTTCGTATGTTATATGTAACATTTAGGGTTTGGGTTTAGACAGGGTTTGGGTTTTCTCTAAAGGGTTTGGCGATCTAGGCTCCGCCCCTTGACCACGCCCACTTGCTTTTTGCGGAATTTTGATATTTTTTCAAAATTTTTGCGTTTTTGGTCTGCTACGTGAAGCCCCGCCCACTGTGAGAGGCTCCGCCCACTCCGAAAAAGCCCCGCCCACTTTTCAAAAATGGTGCAATCGGCAGTATAGAGTCTTGGCTTGCATGCTAGGGTCTCGTCCGTCACTCGGAACAAATTTCGCCTGATTTATTTGTTGCCTGATGCCTGATCAGCAGGTTTGAGATTTGGCTACTCCGTTCCAATACGATATACCTACCTGATTGTTGTCTAAGTGAAGGAAGTGAAGGTTATTTAGTTGAGTTTCATCGAAAGTGTTTGGTCGGATATGGCTGATTCGGTTACCATCAAGGCGCAACACTTGCAAATGGTGTAGATACGTCAGCGCCCACGATGGAATAACTGATAGGTTATTTTGCTTGAAGCTCAAATGAGTCAGCTTCATCTGAATTGATTTTTGCTCTCATACAGCATCAAGGAGATCGTGACATTACTGCTAAGGACTAACCTCGAGACCCCGAAAAGCATTCACATTCACCGTCTGGATCTGGTTGTTGGAAAAATCCAGTGCCTGAATGTCGTGCATCCGGAAAGCGTCCTGCTGTACAAACGCCAGTCCTCCTTCGGTCATTGTCAAAGCCACGATACTTGCAGGAGGTGGCTGGTAGTCGAGAGGCGGCAGTGAGGGTATTGTAGAGGCCAGCATTTGCCGACATATCACGTGTACAGAACCATCGTTGCCTACTGGCACACAGTCGCATTGATGCCATGTCTCGTCAGAAGCTTTCGTAAATCTGAATGTTAAAAAGGAAAATCTTCGCTACCGATCACGAATCTGCTACCAGTTAATCGTCCTAGGAGGCTTGGTTAGCCTGCATGGGTGCCGATCCGGGATTTGACACCCTGACCGCAGGCGTAGTAAGAGTGCCACTTGCCACCACATCAGTTCCGCCTCATTGTCCGAGTGTTATTTCGTGTAAATAATCTAATTCCCGGGTCTAGGACACATTCATTTGCATAACGTGCCCGAAATGTTTCGAAACACAGTCTCGGCGACGGGGGGGGGGCGCATTTTGCACTTTCATTGCTCCACTAGTTCCGGTTTGCATACTTTACCTGATGAAACCAGTGAACTCTTGTGAAGCTGGGAGCAAGCTCATCGAGCCACAATGGTAAAACCTTGGTCCACTCGACGAAAGCCTCTAGATGGGTCGGAACACGGGCGCGATGGCGTTAGGACAAAAAAGTGCAAAGTGCCCCCCAGCACCCCCCCCCCACCGTCCGCCCCGAACTAGTGCCCACAGTCTCTCCCGTAGTTTCATTTTTTTTTTTACATATGTGTCTAGAATTCCTTTAGTCGCCTATAAATAAACACTTATTATTTAAGAGCATAACACTTCACATTAGTTCACATAAAATAGGTAACAAACCCCGAAAAAAAAAAACAATGAAAGCTCAAAAAGTTTTCGACGTCGAAGGTTGGCGTCACCAGGTAGGGGTGCGCCGCGAAAAACATGTCGGTAAAATTCACTGGGGTGGTGGCGCGGGGACATTTTCGCGGATTGGCGGGGTAGGAGTCATTCATCAGAATGTTAAAGCACTCAGTGTCTGCCCATCACCTTTTTTATTTTTCAGCGATAAGCTTAGGAAAAGAACACAGCATTTTCCGGGCGGAAGCCGATTGGACCATTCGCGTCTCAGCAGGGAAAACATGTTCCGAGGCACTTGGCATTCCGAATTGAAGTTGACAAAAGATATCCTTTTTTTTTGCAGAATGGCAATCTGACTTGATTCAGGTTAGCTTTTGCTTCTTTCTCGAACACTGGAAGGTTGGGACTTTATGTGGAACTCGAGGATAAGGACAGCAAGAATCGCGACGAGAGAAAGGCTTTTTATTTGATCATTCTCCCGTCAACGGGGATCTTACGCTCTTTCCCCCAGTCTTTTTTTTTAGGTTTCAAAAGGGCATCTCCATTTAGATGGGTTTACTGCGCCAGGTGAAAAATGTTCAGTCACTCTTTCTCGGCTCATCTGCAATTTTTATGGTGTACATTTGTGGAGATTACTGTAAGCATTGATTCCCCTGCCCCAGCCATTGGGGCTAATATTAAGGTAATGATCAGCTCTGAAACTCGAAATGGGTGGACAGCGGAACAGGCAGTTCGTACTCCGGGGAACCCCCCAGCCCCCCGAGGAGGTCGTTAATTGGCGGCAAAGCTGGGACAGACAGCGAGAGGGCAGTCGTATTTTGCCTTGTGGGGAAGCGTTTTCAGCATGGTCGGTATTTTCCCGTTTTCCCACAGGCGCTATATACCCCGCATTACCCTCCCACAGGGCACAGGCATTGGGTTGGGGGAATTCACCATAGGGGGAGGGGTTCCGGTATTTGGCCGCCAGGAAGCTAGGGGGGCGGTTCGTAATGAGTTGCCGGTAGCCCCAGTATCGAGCACCAGCAGCCAAAGGTGTCAGTGTGCTGAATCCTGTGTAGCGGAACTTGCTTCGTAGAGAACTCGGATATGTAAAAAATGAGTACAAAACTTTCATCCATCAAACTAATCCGAAATAATTGGAATTATTAATAAGTCGACAACATCTCGTAAGTGATTAAACACTACAACTCATACTCTGGTTTGCTGCGGATGATGGGGCGTGTCCGCGCCGATTCACGCTTTTGGGCGCTGAGGCCCAACCTGCTTTTTGTTTTTCTGACAAACGACAGGATACCATATCGTTATACCGTTACCAGACGTTTTCCAGCACTTGGTCTCCTTTATCGGAATCAGCAACTATCGGAGCACAGATCTGGCGGCGTCGACACGGACACGCTACATCATCCGCAAGGAGAAAAAACACTGGGGGTTAGACATAGGGCACAGCGTTCGCATGAACCTCACTGAATTCCTTATCGAGACACAACTTTTTGGCGCGGTGGACACACATTTATGCACAAGTTGCACCAATCCATCACTTCTTGGGCGCCGAGACCTCAGTAGCGCGCGGCGCATACAAAGTCAGCGTGATCGGCGCTAAACGAACCATATCCTGCTCCTGCTCCACCACAGGATACGTTCTACATGCGTTCCTGGCTATTCGAACACGCTCACTTGAAACGGTGCAGGAAACGGGTTTTTTTCGCCGCGGCTGGGGGGAGTGGCGAGTTGAAAAGAAAAAGCCCCCCATCGCGAGATCTCATGGAATCCCGAGAGCTTCAGGAACAGTTCAATAGGTTTTTAGAAAGAGAAAATCTTGAGAAGCTCGGATCCGTTCTCAGATTTGTGAAATGTTGAGTTACAAAAAAATATATTGATTCAAAAACCTGGTTCAAACTTGAACTTCAACCCTTCACTCCCCAACGAATCCCTATGGCAGCTTTCTCTGTGATTTTCGCGACCTTCATAAACATTTTAGTACTTTCAGGAAGACTCCAAAAACTTTCTATTTATAATTTTACCAATTTTACGCTTCTCCTTTCCCACAGTTCCGCGTTTGAGGAAAGTTATGGTCCTTCAAAAGACACGCCTTTACTTTGCTGAATTCTCGCTCATGTGCTACTAAGCGCGTTGCTCCCCCCCCAGTCACGGCATGCAAATTTGACGTACGCATTTCTTGCTACCGTGACTCCACATTTCTCGGGGTTAATGGCATTTTAGGGGACGTATTTGTTTTATTGTTTTCGTTTTTTCTGTTATTTACCGCTTTTTTGTTTTTAGTTTTAAAATCATAGTTCATGTAACTTCGCATTTATGCTGATGTGTATGGCTACTCAGTAGTGTTTTTGACGCAAAACGCGGCTTGTACATAATGTAAAAATCCAGTTCCCCCAATTTTAGTAGACTGGTTATAGCTATTTTTTCATATATCTAATTGTTTATATCTTATTCAAGGAATTATGTGACGTCCAAACACTAAAAAGGGGCGGGGTGCGGTACCCGAAAACTCCCCAAAAAGGGGGGGGGGTCGTTACAGCCTGACCAAAATCCGCCGCCCATCGAAGGCTGTTTGCCCTGCATCCCCGCCATCGGTAATTGCGGGCTGTTTTCTTGAAAAAATACTGAAAAAGGTTAGGAAATGGAGTGCGTTGAGTTAGGGAATAAGGCGTGAGAGAAGGGGGGGGGGGGTCGGTATAAAAGGGAGGAAAACTTCTGAGAGGGTTGTTGTGCTGCAAATTTTTTCAGGAAAAATTTTGCCGTTGATCAGTTCTATTTGGGATGCGGCCCGCTGTCGTTTTTCATTCACAGTCGCTGTGGCTTACTGAATGCGATATGGCCCATACAGTGATGACCTGCGGGGGCCAGACGGTATGCAAGTAAGTGTTCTTATCGTCCCAGACTAATCTGATACAAATTTACCCTTCCTGGAAGGCGGAAGGCCTGGTTGACAAGGCCCATGCGCGTGCTAAGCGTCTTACTTGCCACCGCGCCGCCCCACTACCGTGGAAATTTCAGCGGAACTTCGGTATGGTTCAAAGTCCAATATTTCTTGGAGAGCGTTTGCTGTTCCACTGGAGAAGCATCAGGGCAACTCGTGGCTTACAACTGTTATTAGTCACTCAAAGCTTAGAACGTGATAAAGTTTTCATAGCTTCATACGAAGGGAAATGTCTATGGAACGGAAATGTATTTTCATCACAAACCTGCACTTCAGCGTGGTGTTCCCAGTTCCGGTTCGTGGAAAGTTTGATGCCGCCTCAGGAATGTAATAGAGACATATGGAGACGGCATAAAACGAAAAATGGAAGGACATTTTGTCCAGTTACATTGTTTCTCCTCAGTGCTTATCAGTCGCAGTCTGCTGAGATGCGGTTGATGACTGAAATTTGTTCTGCAGCTGGACGGGCATTTGTGAGCGGAAAACGAACAGTTGCGTGGTTTTCGCATTTGACATCTCAATAAGCATCACGAGAGCCATCGGACGACATGGATCGGAGTAGTGAAAAAGAACATGGTGGATCAATTAACATATCGAATGCTGAGAATTGGAGGAAACGGAGTTCAACTTATGTCAGGACATGAAATTCAGTTTCAGTGGACCAGGAGAAGAACATTCGGCACTATTCAACCATTAATATCCAAAAAACAAAAAAATTTTTTTGCTGAAACTTTGCCCACAGAGGTAATTCGGTGTCCTGATCACGAATATAGCACTCGTTTTGGCGCTGGCGCCAAATTGGCGCCAGTTTGGCGCCGCCACCTTTTCACCAAATTCGGTGTAAATTTGCTTATAGTAGGGTTATTTGATGTCCTGATCACGAATACAGAGAGGGTCCTGACGCCATTTGGCGTCATTAGGCGCTGATTTGACGCCACACCTTTTTTATCAAAATCGATGAAAACCTGCATAATGGGGTTGTTTGATGCCCTGATCACGAATATGACATTTATTTTCGACGCCAGCGCCATTTAGCGCTTTTCTAAGGCTGAGCCTGGGAGAAAGAGTGATTTCCTTCAGGTCAGGCTCAGCCTTAGCAGAGCGCAGATGATCGCAGCGTCTTCCATCAGCGCCAGCGCCAAAAATGAATGTGATATTTGTAATCAAGATGTCAAATAACCTCCGTATACAAGTTTTCAGCGGATTTGGTGACCAGGGTATTTTGGCGCCGGCGCCAGGCGGATTCAGGCCGAGCGGATGTGATATTCGTGTTATTTAGTTTTTGGCGCCGGCGCCTGTGGCGCAGGTGCCAGCACTTTCAGGCCAAGTGGATGTGATATTCGTGTTCAGGAGGTCGAATTACCCCTAGAACCCAACTTTCAGCCAAATCTGCCCCCGTAGAAAAAAGTCGATCAAGATCCGGCCTCTTTTCGGAAAATTGGGGTAGTAGTAGTTGAATAGTGGCGGACATCCTTGGCAGAATCGACATGAGTAGACCCGACTATCCAGAACAAAATAAGTTTACGACAGTGGGTGTGCATTGAGGTCCATGCACATGGTGTTCACTATGCGAATATGTAATGAACGGTTTCAGAGTATGTGACTGATGCTGATAATCGGCAAACTGAAACTAGTGCCACTTCGAAAGGAAAAAAGTGAGTGAAGGAATGATTGCGGTGCTATGGCGTAAAGAGTGCTATCTTCGTAGGTTGAATGCGAGTTTTTTGGTACGCGCTGATTAAACTACTGTAATGGTAATGGAGTGGAAACAGCTGTGCTTTGAAAATAGTGGCAGAAGGCTCTAAAGGACAAAGTAAACTGAAGAAAAAGCTCAAAAATCAATACCATTATTTCGAAATTTCTTCATTGCAGTAGGGACTTCATTAGGCGGTAATTGTTGAATTTTTAAGCTGGCAAGTACTTCAAGGATGTCAAGGGGCCAATCTGTTGATTACGGCTGAGGGAGAGTTATAAAAGTGTTCTTCTAATTTGATGGAGTTTTGGAATCAATTAAACGAGAGGGAACCACATTCTGCGAATGTTTGAAGGAATATTTCGAAGTTTTGCTGAATAAGCTTTTTTATAGCTATTCATTGTAATTTGTTCTCTTTGAAAGAGTAAGCCTGAAAAAGTGCTCCAAAATAGAAATAGTTGAATAAAATAATAGTCCGGAAGGATATTTCAATACAGCACGTCGTCACCTACCTGGACGAGTACAACATTCGACGGGCTTAGAGAACTCTTCCCATGACCGCCTACATGCGCAGACCGAAAGCATCATGGTTTATGGGGGTGCGGGATATGACCATGGAAAATGTTCGAAAAAAATTAGCTTGCTCGCTAAAAAGTCCTTTTTTGTGGTACGGAACCCATTCTATTTCCATTCAGAATCGTAGTGGCTTAGGTGATATGGCCTGTACAATGACTTGCATGGAAAGCCAATATGCAAACCGTGTTTCTATCCTCTCGGACGGGTATGGCGCCATACTTGTCCCCGAGATGGAAAGCTTGGTTGCTCTCAGAAGAAGTTGGTCCGAAATTTGAAATTCCCAGGACCGTCCAGTGGCGCCACTTGCCATCACCCCAGTTTGCCTTGCTAATAGTTCTCACCAGTCTAATATTTAATTACTGATAAATTTAAATTCAATAAATTCGCTGCAAATTGTTAATGTTTTGTTACATCACAGAACATATCTTGCTCCCGTCAAATCGAGGTGGAAAACGCCATATCCAAAAATGCCATATCTTGGTTTAATCCTAGTTTTTTTTTTTTCGCTCGGCTGTAGAGTGATCTGCAAGCGAGCTTGTGAAGTTTCAAGCTGTAACTATATTTTTTGAGGGAATTTACACCGAACATAACTCCCACGATCATAGCAGTTGAATGTTTATAGCATTTGAAAATGTCATCGAGGAAGTACTCCGAGAAAAGTTCGGACTTCTTCCTCATGGCATCGAATAACTGTTGGTGACTTCAAGGCTGAACAGCTGAGCATTTGAAGTCGTCCACAGCTGGACTTATTGAAAGAACGGAAACATCTCCCTTTCCACGCTAGATAGGAATTGCTCTTCAATTGTTCCCCCTTTAAGGGGAAGCTTCTCATTCTCAGACCTTGTAGAAACCTCTTCAGTAGGAATGCCAGGGCTCATGAAAAAAGTGGCACTTCTTCAACTATTACTACCCCAGTTTTCCGAAAACAGGCCGGATCTTGATCGACTTTTTTCTACGGGGGCAGATTTGGCTGAAAGTTGGGTTCTAGGGGTAATTCGACCTCCTGAACACGAATATCACATCCACTTGGCCTGAAATTGGCGGGCGCCCGCGCCACGGGCGCCGGCGCCAAAACCCTAAATCACCGAATTCGCTGAAAACTTGTCCTCAGGTGCCGGCGCCAAAATACCCTAGGTCACTAAATCCGCTGAAAACTTGTATACGGAGGTTATTTGACATCTTGATTACAATATCACATTCATTTTTGGCGCTGGCGCTGATGGAAGACGCTGCGATCATCTGCGCTCTGCTAAGGCTGAGCCTGACCTGAAGGAAATCACTCTTTCTCCCAGGCTCAGCCTTAGAAAAGCGCTAAATGGCGCTGGCGTCGAAAAATAAATGTCATATTCGTGATCAGGGCATCAAACAACCCCATTATGCAGGTTTTTATCGATTTTGATGAGAAAGGGTGTGGCGCCAAATCAGCGCCTAATGGCGCCAAATGGCGTCAGGGCTGAAAACTAATTCGGTATTCGTGATCAGGACATCAAATAACCCTACTATGCAAATTTACACCGAATTTGGTGAGAAAGGTGGCGGCACTGGAACTGGCGCCAATGGCGCCGAAAACAAGTGCTATATTCGTGATCAGGACACCGAATTACCTCTGTGGGCAAAGTTTCACCAAAAAATTTTCTTGACTTTTTGGGGTAGTAATAGTTGAATAGTGCCAAATAGTGGATGTGTCCGTAGTGTAGATGGATCCACGAAAGCTATGAAGTCAACGGATACATGATCGGTTTTTTTTTCTTTTCGGAACATTTTGCTTCGGATCGAGATACTGAACACAGATTATTAGATTTATATGTCAGTCTTGATGGCTCATCTTATAACAATGATTATTCGTAAGTATTTTTATAGTGAATTCATGAGGAGAGGTTTCTTCTAGAAAAGCAATTCAATTTCCACCAAGCACGTAGCTCAGACATAAGTTATAGAAAGTAGTGTAACCTTCCTTTGCCCTCGTTGGGAAGAACAAGGAGGTTGGACTAAGAGCTTAGGAAGTCGCATTAATCAATAAATTAAGGGCGTTTACTCGATCTAAAGTTATAATCTGACAAGTAATCAGCGTAATACTCCCTGATATATTTGGTCCCCGGAAAATGCACTTCTCGTCTATTTATTTATTCACTTTGATTTTGTTTTATTTCAGCATTTATTGCGTCAGTTTTACCTATGGTCTGTTGCATTCAACCATTGTCAGACGTTTCGCTACACCCACATGAGTCACCTTATGTAATGAAACACTAAAGTATTAATAGTAATAAAACAAATGCAGTTTCCGGGACAGAAGTCGGATAAAAGGAAATCCAATGGAAGTGTTCAAAAGACGCAACTTCGATTGGTTAAAGCTTTTTCTCCGGTACAGCAAGTCTCATTGGAGTATGTTCTTATGGTTAGATTATTGGATACAGTGAAGGTTTTCGTTTGTAAGCAGAACTGAAGGTCAGTAGGAAGAATTCGTGAAAAAGCTTTCAAAATCTTTACACTGTTGCTGAACGAATGATGTTTCGAATTCCATCACAATAGAGTTTTGGCGTTTTCCACTCGTTGAAACTTCTTCGGACTCTTTTTGACTTCTTGAAAAGGTTATCTTCTGGATAATGACTCACTTGCTCGAAAAAGTGAAATCCTTTTCATAGACGAAAGGTCTGGTGGTTACGGAATTGTTCATAATCCTTTCTTATAGAACACTTACTTTTGATCCAAAGTAAAAAACGTCAATTATGTAAGAAATTTCAATAGAGATGATCATATATGAAACACATTCAGCAAAAACTTCGAAAGTGAAATAGTCTTCATAATCAAGTATTTCTATTTTTCCACTCTCGCACAGCCTAATGCCACTTTCACGACAGCGCATAGATTGAAACCATCTAATAGTTTCATTTCTTTCTCAAATCGAGTATAGAATAAATCATAGAAAAGAAGAAGATATGTGTTTTGTATGGTCATCGGAGATCGAATGAACAAAATTCTTTCATACTAAAAGATCTCAAGAAGAATTCAACACGGAAACTGAACGGCCACGACCTCTCAGTGCGGTGGGCGGCGATGACGATGGTGGGGTGCGTAAGTGGAAGACCTCGGCGAGATGAGGCTGTCGCAAGTTGCCGCCCATCCATT
>MU912504.1:5808-48360 GCA_036418165.1 Cooperia oncophora
GGCAGCAGCTGCTTCCGCTAGCAATCAACCCAGCAGAGACTGGGCGAGCTCCATAACCCCGAAGTACTAAACAGATCGAGTTATGGGCACAGGAATGAACACATTAGCTCGCAAGCCCCTCTTCTTCTTACGTTCACTATTCACTTTCGATTCCGGCATTCCCTATCCTTCGCACCTTGGCAGAGGCCAAATACACATAGAAACCCCATCACTTCGGAGAAACTTGGATTCGTGGCGCATTCAGGAAAGCTAGATCAACGCCAACCGTCCAGTCTCTCGCCTTTCCACTGCAAGCTGTGCAACTTCCGGAGGACGGTCCAGTAAGCTCGAATCAGCGTGCTGCACTTCAACCTCAGTAATGAACCTCCAAAAACTGCTTACGGTGATGAAATCGTCATAGCCTCCCACTCATCATCAGACACACTCATTTTGAACTTTCTGGAGGAGGTTAATGGGAAGAAAACGCACTAATGCCAGAATATTTCATGGCGAAGTTACTTTGAATGAGCTCATCGTGGGGATTTCATAATGGCGCACTTGGCCGATTCCTCCCTCAATTTCGAAAATAAAAGCCCATTCAGGGGAGTTTTTGCCCTCAAGTACACCCCACTAAATGGATAATCGATAGAGTGGAAATGAGGAAGTAATGCCGTTTGTTCCCACACCAGTTGGTTAGTCCGTTACTGGGACTTGAGATGCTTGAAGTTATGATAAATTTGCTTATCAGACAATTTGAATGTCGCGTCCTGTACTTGAGGGATCTCTAGCCGACTGGCTGTAGTACAAGCAGAAAGCCCTAGGGTGATTGCCGCGCGCGGGGCTACGATGGCTGCAAGCGGCAGCGACCGGCACGTGTTCGCGCCAACGGCTCCGCCTACTCCAGCTCGTCATACGCCATTCTCGAGCATCGAGACATACACACACTTACAGCTCATACCACACGACGTTCGATTGCAACAACAACGCCAACTGCTCTTTCTCTCACTATCATCGTCACTAAGTCTATTGCACCCCACGTGATTTATGCCACTCCCACCTTTATTAAATTCACTTCTACCACCTCTATCGACTAGTTTATTCTCGTGTTCAATTCCTTGTACTGCTAAAAGACTTATTCTTATGACTTCATCATTTATGATTTTACCGTTGGTTTAAATAGCAGTGGGCCGCATTTGCTCGAAGCGCAGAAAGTTCTTTTTTCATTTTGTTTGATTCGCCCAGCAGAATCCCACGCAGCCTCACACTTCCGAGGCTGAACAGCCCGATGAAAACGTGCCTCAGGCGAGGACTTTAGCGACGAATTCAAAGCTATCTAATTTCTCGCGCCTCTGCTGTGTATACCCTCTGGATGGCCAGTCACCAACTGCTCAAACTGGGGGACGGAGGAAGAAAACAAAACTTATGAGCTGCTTCTGGAGCGTCAATAATGTCGCTTCGAGCCGCAGGGTTGATTCAAATGGTACTCGGGGAAAAACTCAAATTCATGAGCCTTCGCTTTTCCGCTCGAATCGTTGGCTTCCTGAAAGATTTATAGCCCACAAAACGCGCTATAAGATAGATGCAGTAAATGCTGGGAAATGTAACGGCTGTCAGGGGCTACCTAGAAACTGTCTGACTAAAGAAGAAACTACACAACTACATACATAACTTGTATTAAAAGCCACCCCACACTCATCAGGAAATCGCTCAAGAATCCATAAAAATCTGAATGGAGACTTAGGAAGTCGACATTCGCAAGTCAAACCTGCTACCCGAATCTCAGCAGTAGGTTACACTCCATATCCTGGCTATTGAGAGGGCGTGGCAATGTTCATCACATTCGGCGTGACCGGTGCCGCACCGCTAAGACATTACCGTTTAAGAAATGTAATCCTTTAATTTGTCCAACACAAGACTGTATGACATTTGTCCCTTATGGCAAACACTCCTAGTAGAAAGGCATTTTAAGCCATGTTCGGATGAAGTACGCAGCCACGCCCAACTCCGTCTCCTGAATGAAGTGTAGAGGTGGTCAAGTCGCCAAGTATGTTGGAAGCTGGTCTCCACAGCGCCTGTACCCTGACCCAGCGTTTTCCCATGAAACGGTCATGATGTTTGTTTAGGAGGGTCATATTCAGCGTACACCATCACTGTGCCAATAATGTGAGAAGAGAGTCCTATTTGGTCTTTAGGGGGTCTAAAGAGAAAGTCCTTCCTTCTTGGAAAGAGAAAAGCGTATTGACATCGCTATTTCACCATCTCGATTATGTACCCTGGCGAATCGAATTTAGATGTTATGGCTTGCCTGTTTTTCACCAATCTAGCACCATTACCAACTTTCACCCGCTCTTAACTCGCCATAACTCACTGCGAGATGCAGTTAGCGGTTTTGGTGCCTGAATTTCTAACTGGGACTGATCAAGGGCAAAGACTTTATCCTATATCATTTGTGACCAGCGCGTCAAACTTTACGAGGGTACTGTGGTCTTCATATGTTCCAAAGGAAGGTAAAGTCCTCTTCAGCTGGCGATATAGTAGCAACCATGATCTTTATGAGGTTCCAAAGTAGGTGCAGATACTCGCAAGGATTCTCCATCAAGTGTGCAGGGTCGGTTATCTATCAGATTAAGGTGTGAGGGGGGAGGGGGGCATATTTTATTTTCTTCCGCTTCCTACTGGCGTGTCGGGCCATCAAGCAGATTTTCGGTACCCTGTGAAGCTGTGAAGCGATACCAGTCGGGTTGGAGGCTGTGAAAACTGCTTGTCAGCCTGCCCTCTCATAGCCGAACTGCGCTAGAGCCGTATTGTTTAGGAATTTCCTTACAGCGATGACTCGCGCTCTTCCCCGAGATAGCCAAGAATTTCTCTAACCCATTAGAGCATCTGCACATCTTAGTAACAACCTGTCACGAACATCTAGATTGAATAGACTCGGGGAGGTGGGGAGCTTAAGCTAGGGGGCTCGGTACGTGCATCGAGGCATTTTCTCGTTACTCTTCCGCTGCGACTAAAGTTCGATACTGAGCTGTTCCATGTTGACTTCCGCTCAGTAAGTGACCTCGCTAACGACTTTTTATCGACGTAACCATCTAATCCAATAATCTTATCGTATTCATTTAGAAAAGCTATCAACGCGTTAGATGTGCGCTCAGATCATATAATGTGGCGCTAATCTAATGCAATCCTCACGCATGACTGGTCATTAAGCTATAAGAACTGGACAAAATTACTGCACTAAAACTAGTACATTTACACCTCATTGACCGCCATAGGGTTAGGGCAGTAGGTTTTTGTCGCTGATGTATAAGACAGCACGAAGCCCGATATTGCTTTTTTCCCTGCGGAATGGGTCTAGCGACATCGACCGCTATTCGCCATTGGCTTCAAACCAATCGAGGGTCGATTTAGGAGTGCTATTTCGTGGGTCCTGAGAAAATCTAGGCTTCTAGGAAGCATTAAAGGATTCAATAAGAGTTGTAATAACATGATGTGAGTGCTCGTGAGCACGTCGATGTCACATGAGTGACATAATTGATTTCATCCCTCATCCTGCCACCCCAGGTTTCCAGGATCCAATTAGTCAACTCTCACTAAATGTCTCGGCTCAGTCAACTCTTTGAAAGAACCTAAAAACCTCCTCGACTCCATATAATATCATCCATCCTTAGACGGTGCTTTATAATGTCACCTCCTGCTCTTAAGCTTCTTCGACATGGATGAGAAGGACTTGCCCACCCATCAAAGACGTCCGCTTAGTGCTGCTCAGCGCAGCTGCTTGTCGAACTCAAAACATAAGTACTTCGAATCATGAGCAATAGGCTTTAGGGCAAAAAGCTGACGGCATAGCGTCAGACGTGAAGAGCCCATATGAATGATGAAGTACAAGTACACTTCAGTTCACTTCTACGCCCACTTCTCAACCTCTATAGGACTACGGCACTTTTAGTGTCGATTTCATCTATAATACCGCTTTCAGCTGAAGATGCCTTGGCCTAAACCTCAAAGCCAGAACTATTTGTTATTCTCTTCACAAACAGGAGCGGAGGAAGCGCATGCGTCACACGTGCCCTGTTGTGCTCTTGTGCCAAAACATGGAAAGACGCGCCTAGGCACGTATTGGCGCTGGGGGAAATTTTTGCAAATAACGACCCCATTTAAGCTTCCTCCTTTCTTAACCGCCGTCCTCCCCCTTCGCCTTCTTTCCTCACGTCCTACTTTCCAATTTTTTCCGAAAAATTCCAAATTCCTTCGGTTTTCCCGCAAAAAATCGTCGTCGAGAGGGGGAAGAAGGGGCGGGGGAGGGGAGTTGGAGAGCGGTGAGATATCCAGCGCACTCAGAACAAGAAAGACCGAGGAAACTGTAACCGGAAAATTTCTCTCAGAAGCAAATACGATCCTCCTCTCAGCAAACAAATACGACCCCCCTCGCTGGAGATACCAGAGCACGCCGTGCCCTGACTGCCGTCCATCCCAGGACCTATAACCTTCTTTCTAGTTGATTTTTTGAAGTTGATTTTTCTTCTCCGGGCAAACCAATAAAGCGGATCCTCGCGGTAGTTGTGCCTGTGAGGGGGAGGGGGAAGATGCTATGGAGACAGTCCAGTTCTTAGGAAGGAAAACTGGTTGCATCTGGAAAATTTCCTGATGTGTTTCGATTTGCCCTGCTCAGGGTGAAGTCGAACTTCTATCCGATGAGATACACTACATCCAGATCACATGGTTCTCTAAATATATCCCTATAGCTAAAGCCCCCGCTTGACAGCTTAATAAAAAGTGGGCACGCCTGCCACTCAAGCACCTCGATTGAATTCAACTATTCATAGACACTTTTCAAACGCCCGACACTTTGACGAAATCAACACAACTACATTTCTCTGAAAATGTACTTTAATCCCATTTATCCCCATACCCTCGCAAAAATTCATCGAATTCGATAAGAGAACACTTAAGGGGTGAAAAAGTTAAGCATTCCCATCCCTTCCTTTTACTAAGAAGTAGTACTTTTCATAGGACACACTCCCATTGTCTCGAAATGGCACATCACTTCACCGAAGGAAGAGAGGGACTTCTTTCTTCACTAAACGCATTTCCAGTTGTAAGGAAGCTTCCTGAAGAAAGTCTTGCGAGATGGATTTCCTGTCTGGCGGAATCGTCGGAGGAGCTAGAGCTCGAGAGGAGCTAGGAAAGATTAGTAGCTCTGCCCTTAAACTCAGCGTTTGGATGAGCTATGCTTACAGGGGAATTTGGCGCAGTCCAGCTCGGTGGGGGAGCCAAATGGTCCCCAATTGAGCTTGTGCAGGTCACATTGTAAAGACCTATTTCCTACAATGGAACTGGCGCATTCTTGCTATTACCTGGGCTCGAATATTGAGAGGCTCACTGGGAAGCTTCAAAGGCTGACGTTCCTAGAGAAAATGATGGAAGGGACAAGGGACCTTTCTGCCTCAGTTAATCATCACTGCCTTCAATTTTCTCAATTTTTTTCATAGTCAGGAAGTCTAGATTACCCAAAGACAATGCGGCGCCGAGCAATTCATATGGCCGCCACTCCACCCCCGCTCAAATTGTCGATGCTTCTCTGCGCTATGACATAAACCAAGATTGCGCCCAAGGGCATGTCGGTTGTTATGAAAGGGCAGAGCGGACAGCTCCAAAGAACGCTCTCTTAAGCGGCTCGTACTTTATATGGCGGCTCAGCGTTTTTCACCATCCAGGCACGCCTCATAGGGCACATTTTGGCACTCCTATGAGAGAACAAAAGTTACTGAGAAAAGAGCTATCACAAGAGCACGACTTCAAGCACATGTTCATGGTAAACTGTCCCTTGGGTTGAATTTCTTTCAGGAACGTCGCTGCTGTCTCATACCCACCACGATAACCTTCTTGGGGACGACAGCATATGAAGTATGTTCTCCTTGTGGGATCCAATCCTGCCCACCTGCCAGAACCTCTCAAAGATCATATTATTGTAGCCTGGTAGCAGTGTGGAGGCGTCAACCCCTGAAATCTCCCACATCAATTGTCCCTGGGGAGCTAGTCGCGATTTCTCGCATGACGCATGTCTATCTATGGGACGGAAAACCTCCGTATGGCGATGACGTTAGTATTGTCTGTCTCTGAAACTATCTTCCCATCATGGATACTGGAAAATCGGTAACGCAGCCAGCATATTTTTGTTTAGACGTCTCGCTTTCTTTAATTCCGCAGTATACTTCATTTGCCAACGAACATAACGCCGTCGGCGACTGAAATCTCCGATAGGAAATAGGTTTTCTGGGCTGTTTACGTGGTCTCCGCATTCTTTTTCGGGATATTATTACCCTGCTTTGGCCAACGACACACATGCGCGCTTCCCTGCCTCTCTTATCGTCTCAGGCCAGGCCATTTATGTTGGAACTAACGCTTTAAAATGTGTCACGTTTCAAAAGGTAGACTTATTGATTGATCCAGATTTATCATTTACTAAGAAATCGAACGGATTAATCCTTTCGATTGATAGTTTTTGAGGATAATTTAGATGATTTTTTTATTACTCCGGTAAGAAGGTGAAACATCTGCCCTTTTACTATCGCTTAAGCTTAGCCGAGAGCTCAGAACACAACCATTTGGCCTGCCGTATCAAATTACGTTTTTTAAAGAACTTCCTTGATACTATTAAAGAACTTCACCGATACTTCGTACTTTTGCTTGTTTATCCTATTGGCGACAAGGCCTACAACTGAAGGGCTATGGTTACCGCTTGTGAAAACCTTCCTGAAGGAACAGCTCGGTGAATGTCAGTGTTTTGTGCACCACAGCAGTGGACGGTGGTAGGGGAGACGAGCAGAGAACCGTGATTTGTCTCTCCGCCGCGCGCGGCGAATTAATCGGCGTTTTCGTAACTCTGTTAACCTGTCGATTGGAGCACCAGACTACATGCAGACCCGGTCATCGTAGACATTCATGTCTATTGATGGTTTTGAATGGCCTATGTCGCCACTTACCACCTGAACCATCGCCACTTGCGGGCGCGACGTCGCACGCGACACCCACCAGGGCAGCGAATCACGATTCTCTTGTCACATACGCCGGCGGTAGTGCCCAACGCAGCATTGAGTGGAGGCGATCCTGTGTAGGTACTCATGGCGTGTTTCTACGTTGCCCTCATGGAGCAGGTAGCCATGTATGAAAATAGGCTGGCACCGCGCCAAAACGCATATCCGCAAGGACGTATCCACCGGAAGCTGCGGATAGCATCGCGCTTGTAGCGAAAAAGTTACATTAGCCCAGCACAGATAGCGTATAGCTGTCCTGCAGCCAAATCTGACCAAAGGTGGGACATATAGCGCCCCCGAAAGCCATCCCAACGACAAATTCCTCGTCACTGCTGACTTTTAATGCCCTGAGGGCAGGGCAAATACCTTTTTTAACCTTTGAAATATATCTTATCCCAGTAGTTCCGTTTAACTGAATCTGAATTTGATAAAAAACATCAATCAAAATCGACAGATTACCGATCGAAGAAATCCACATTGTTTCAAGACTCTTGGCAAGTCAGAAGTGGCAGTTGAAGAAACTTCGTCAAAACTTGCTGACTTTTAGAACCCATAAACTTGACTATGTTCAGTTCAAAGTATCCATAAAACCATCTCAATGCGGCAGAACTCAATGGACACATACAGGGTCGTATAACGGTGATGTTTACTTGAACCCAATCAAAAAAGCTTTCTGCGCGACGTAACGATTCCTGTGCTCGAAATCCCCGAAATCCCTTAGTCGGACCTCCGGTGGATACCTACCGTAAACTGTTTCTTGATAGGGCACGCCTGGCTTAAAGGGAAAATTGGTTGCTCAGAACAATCTTTCCCTAAAGCACCAGACCGTAGGAATTCGGTTTTACAGAGGCTCTGTAACCGTTTTACTGTCAACCCTCTCAGGAACAGAGATCTGCTGTTGAGGAAGAATTTCGTAAAAAACGACATTACCTCTAGAACAACTCCCCCATCATTTACTAGCTATGAAGCGGAATTCTTCGGAACTTTCTACCACTTTTCCCCAAGAAATCCCCAGTTTTCCCCCACCCAAAAAAGCTACCGTCGAACGTGGCTGGGGTGGGGGATATTGATATGACGTCAGTGAAATGAGAAAACCAAAGTCAACAGCCGAAGACATTCTTCTCAGAAGCAGTTACTGCCCCACCTTCCACCAATCAAATTCGATCTCCCTTGTCTCCCTTGCTGGGGATTTCCAATTGCACGACGTGCCCTGTTCAGCAAGTCAGGCACGCTGCCTCTAGCTGAGGATTTCCCAATCATCATAAGCCTCGTTTCTGTTTACCTTCGGACCTTTACTTCCCTACGAGTCAATAACAGCAGCGTATCGTCGAAGAAGAATGTACGAAACACCTCGTTCATAAAAACAAAAAGTCGAACAGGAGTCACTTGGCCCACCTTATTATGCGAGTCAGCTTTAGCAGCGGCAACAGCATGCTCTAGACAGGCGTTGAACAGATGTTGCATCAGATATTTGGCTTCGATTAGATTTGAACAATGCTCGATCAGTCCTTCAATGTTGCTCAAATCGGTCGCTTCATCGCTATTTTCCATGTCTCCGTCCTAAAATAGCTAGGATTGAGACTACGCATGATTAGCCAATAAATGAGACACACAACTCTCTTGCGCTCCGTCTCCTCTATTCATATAATATCGGCTTGAATAGAGTCCGGCAGCCAACAATCTGGCCGATTCTCGATTCTTCACTGCACAAAACATTCTTTTTTCGTCTGTCTAGGAGCTCCCAATTGAAGCGCCAAAGGGAAATTTATGCTCTATTCGACGCCTTGAGCGCCGTCATTCATTTTTTCTGAACCCTCATTCATTTTTAATATAAAAACACACTGAGGGTAATGAAGGCCACAATTGACAATTCATGAGCAGTGACCTCTACCTACTAATTTTTCTTTCTACAGCAACCAACGAAAACATTTTAAATGGCAGTCTTGCTAGGATATATCACCACGCGGGAGCAAATTCAGCGCCTGTTTACGCCTTAGCGGCCGCAGAAATTTATATAATCACGCTCTTCTACTTGAATATTCCTGCCTGTCTGGGGCATATCACGATATTGAAACTATTTTCTCAAAGCTCACTCAATTCGTAAACCTTCGAAAGCCATTCTTAATCAATATCAACCCATTTCTTCCCATACCTTCCCTGACCTTGCTTGATTGTCCAAATTAAAATGCAGAGGTGAAAATATTGACCTCATCAAATTACTTCAGCGAGGCTATTCATTACCGGTTCTGATGCAGTGGGAGCTTTCCGAGTTGATTGACTCAGAACGTTGACGGAGGGGCTTCTACCGCAGGGGGAAGTATCAGTGACATCTTCTAGTTATTCGAGAACATCTGATGCTTGCCAATTACCGTCGGGATTTATTACACTTACTTATGCTTGGCAGCCCTCGCTATATTTATGAGGTTCCAGTTAATGATTCATCGAAGATCGATAGAGTGGTCGATACCTAGGGGATGTAAGGTGTTCCCTCCTCAAAGTTCCGGCTTGTAACTGTATCCATTACTTCCATTAAAATGGAGAGCCATAAGATGACTCCTGGAGACCTACTGAGAGAGCCAGGCTGCGGTCTTTCTCCCTTAAGAGTTCGGGGTCGGAAGGGTTGTGACCTAGGCCACCCCGCGTCGATACTATTTTTCTCGTCGCCGACTTCAGTAATGCGAAACCTACATCCGGCCATGTCAGAACAATCATTCCGCGACAACCATGACGGCGGCAACGGCGACGTCGCAGCGATTCTAATTGGTCATGCGTGAGCGTGGAATTTGCCGTTGTTGACATCCAGAGCTGCCTCAGGCTCAGCGCTACCGCCGCCGCCGTCGCCGCCTCAGTCTCAGCTATCTCAATCTCTGTGTCCTCGAAATACACCAGACATATGACTTCCCACCACCTCTCATTGCTTCCAGTACATCCACCCGCTCAATGTTCGCCTTCTCAACTATTCTGTTTTCGCCTTCTATGCTTCGAGTTCATAATATAAACGCTAATCTCCTTTGTGAATCCAAAGCGGAGTGTTTTCTCTCTATTGTTTCCAAAGTAATGAGTCATTAGCATAATATTTCATCTTCAACACTAAACAAATGTGTCTTCTGTTATGTGCTTTCTTTGATTGATACTTGCTCGTGGCATCTACACACATGTGTGCCCCACTTCACAGCCGCCATTAGTCCCATATTACACCGATTCGGAGGAAAGACGCCGCGCTAGCGGCGGAGCGAGGGTGGCATTTTACGTGAGGCAAAGGTATGCTGCTATGTTTAACCGATCTCTTTTTTCTTTTTCACATTACTTCACATTTGATGTCTCCTAATATTATAATTTGTAATTCGATGTTGTTGGTTCTGTTTTTTCTGAGCGCTGATGTTTTAAAGTATTCCTAAGGAAGTTCTCAATAGTTTGAATGTATCACTTTCCTTCTCGAGTAACTTGCCAATGTCTCATGGCAGATGTTTCTTGACCTTTTTCCTCCTCGTTGACCTTACTATATCCGATGTTCAAAAATCCCTCCCGCTCCTTGCCTGATAACGAACACCGCTCATTCAGTGGTGCTCTATTTGCTTTCCGTACATTCCGTTGTCGTTCTTCATTTACTCCCACTCGCTCTGGCTTCATTGCCAAATTGGATTCAGCAAATTCACCGGGACGCCGCTATCTGCTCGCCGCCATACCGACAACTCTTTCAACGTCGGATCTTGACTGGTATTCGAGTTCGATTCCATATTGATCTACTTCCAGGCTACAAACAATTACGAATTCGCCATAACGTGTAATAGGTGAGACCTACACCACAAAGCTCAACACAATGGCTTCTAGCGAATCAAAACCTCCCACTAATTTGGGCGCCGATCGGAAGCGTTCCAGTATTGTTAAGGTAGGAGAACGAACACCTCCATCGATTCTACTGAAGTAACTTCATGCGCTGTTTCTTTCAGGGCAGCTTCCAAAGCGATTCGGCTCTCTACGGTGGGAAAACTGGTGTGAAACAAATCTTAACGGCACCATCACAATCGCATTCACGAATGACGCCAGGTGGACAGGTGAACCTCAGCCTTCTGTTCACTGTTTTTCCATTTTTGATATGCCACCTGGCGAAAATATTTCCCAGATATCGACCTCTCTTACTTTCAGACATTCCTCTGTGTTATGGGTTCCGTCATCAGTATAGCGATTTGCATTTGGTTAGCAGCATTCAGTCGTGAACCAGGATGGAGGAGAGCTGTGTTCGCCACCGGTGCCGCATTGTGTGCTGTGATGTTCGCATTCCTCGCCTTTATGACCATTAAACGAGCAAAGCAGTAAGTTTTCTGAATCCAATGCAGTTATTTCAAAAAAATTCTGAGGTTCAGTAAGTCCAGGTTGTAATCCATGATCCATTCCACTTAAAAAAGAACTGATAGCGAATAAGGCTTTACGGTTAAGAACTGATGAATTCTCTCAATTTCTCAATACTCGCGTTTTCTCATTTTCGCCACGCGGTGATTAAATTTACATCTGTGATGCGGAATATCAGGCAAAATGGGCTCCTTCGATCTTGCTGCTTTTCTTATTTATTGCATTGATAAAAGTTGGCGGGGCTTTTGGGATTCTTAAATCTATATTAGAAGTTCCTTGTGGGAGAAAAAAAAATAAGATTTATTTTTTAATTGCACTTGCGATCTCCGTATTAAAAAGATTCGCTTAGAATGCGACATGCTCTTTCTCGGAGGCCGATCGGCTGTAGCTTTGGATTTCGCCAGGGGGGGTGTGGTTTTTGGGCGAGTATTCCTTCAGTACCTGGGATCTCAGGCACTTTTTCACGATATTCGACGGATTGTAATTTTAGAACATTATTTTAACGTTATTTATGTTTCAGATTTTTTCTGGAATGCTACGAGATTCGTCTTTTGATTTATCGAATTCGTCGCTCAAGATTGGTGTTTTTCTTTTTTAGGATCGATATAGTCGCAGTCGGGTGATTGTATTTCAGTGGGGAGTTTTGACGACTCTCGACAACAGGTTAGGACACACGCTTTACTTTTTCATTGGCCCATATAGTGTATCATCGGGATGGGCTTGCACAAGTAATATGGACATTTTCGACGTTCTCGTGATCAATTTTGCCCTGATAATCCTATTTTATCTTTTACGATGATAGCGATCTCCTTTACACTTCTTTTCCTAGCGTTTTAATTCGATTATATCATCACTTCGTTGTTCTCTCCCTGTTTCCGTTCATGCATTCAACATGTTTCTGGTAACTTCTGTAAATGCTCAATAGTGTGTTTTGAGTGATATTAGTACAAAGTGGCTAGATCGCAATTAACCGTGTTTTTCATCAGTCCTTCATCCCAGGCATGTCTTTGATGTAGTTCAGAGATCAAGTTGCTGTACCGCACAGAAACAACTACTATTTCCTTGCTAATTGGAACCTAACACCAGACCTTTGCGCAGAGTCATGTAACATGATGGCGGCCTAGTCCTACCAAATTTATAGACGACATTTATCTATAAAAAATGTATCAACGATGCTTGTCCTCTTCGGTTTCAATTTGGAGATTTGGCGAGTGAATTATGAAAATATCAAACAGTTAGACTCGATCTGAACAGGTGGTGCTCAAATTAAACATACAGAATTAGTTTATCGATTGACAAATTCCTCAAATCTTACGTGAATGAGCTCATGGCCTTTATGTAGATTTGTACGCCAGAAGTTGTTTGCGACGTCAGTTAGCAAAGGCGAATTAATGTATAACGCGTCTGTTGAGCTCTGGATTTCTGGCAATAGTACCCCATGTCGTTTGTCCAGTCTTTGTTCAAACTGAGAAACATTATCATTGTTATCAATCTTTCACATCTTGAACATCTAGATTCTAGGTGACTGCGTTGCTAGGGATAAGACGCATCCGGCCACTGAATTGGGCATGTGACCCACTTGGCTAGATAATTATCACCATGGGGACCGTTATGGACTGTTTACAGACCATGATTGCCTACTTTAATATACATCATTAACGCTATTAACATATTTCACTTTTCATAATTCCATATATTCACCTGGTTCTGTTGAAGCATCCGACCCTACTTCGCCACTTGTATATCCAATAGCACTGGTAATTCATTCTTTCAAATGAAGGGGATAGAGTCGAAAAGCATAAAGGAAGAAACCTATCCAACAATATTCAATCAAAATGAGTATTGTTAAACGATCAGAATCTAATTGTTGCAAGAATACAAAGATCTACAGTAAGTTATATCAGACTTTACTGTGTATGTTTTTATCGGTCTATTTCGTTATCGTTTGTCGGTTCGAAGGATTTCGCAAAATATACTAGTTGAATTCCGGTCGAGGTATGGTGCACATAACTGTTAACTTACTATATGGTATTATAACATAAATTGCCACATGTTATATAATTATTCTTTGAGCTTTATTATATGGATAAACTTTTTGTTTTTTTATATCTTTATTAATACTTTGTATGTTGCTGCACACACACACAATCTTCACCACCTGAAGTGTGGACAATTTCAGAAACGATTTTGACAACAACTTGTAGTAATGATTAATCGCATGCCGTAACATGTCTGTTGTCTTTCTAATTTCATGCGTTTGGTCTGATTTTCTTGTTCGACAATTATAAATTCGAGACAAATTTATCGATTGTTTATAGATTTTATTGATGAATGTCGATGCGCATGAACCGCGATAGTGTTCGATCGATTATTTGTAGAGATAACTGTTAAAAGAATTGTCGGGCATGGCACAAAATCTTCTATAATACGCGTTAGAGAACCATTGATGGCACGCGCCTTACTAACCAATCTGAGGTGGGTAGTGAAACTAACAATATGATAACGGTTTCTCAAGTCGTCTAAGTTAATCGCACGAAGAACTTAGAATTGATTAGGAAACGAACCAGGGGAACACTGATCTGCCCGCCAGCCTTCCGGAAGACTCTGAAGGCTCAGTGGGTTACTTAACACGTTCCGTTACCCGTGTACACGCATGATAAGTCGCGAATATTGTCCCTATTCGGCGTTCATCTAATAAATTTGGTTTTCCTTGGGAATTTATTTGGTTAGTCATAAAACGTCCCCGCTGTTACGGAAGATACCTCTAAGCGATGGATAAGGAAAAACAGTTTTGATCGAGTTATCTCATGAAAGAATTGATACAAAGGTTGAAAGAAATGGGGCTACTACGGACGAGTCTGAAATGATAGTAATGGAAATTTTGCGGTGATCGTTTTTTGGATAGTAAGCTATCTCTCTCTCTCTCTTCTCATCCTTCTTTTTTTTCTCTCTCTCTCCTTTTCCTCTCTCTCTCTCTTGGTACGAGCAGGGGCTGTACTCAATCACGTGTGAGCGGCTTCGCATTCATTCCTGCACGAAAACAAGTCTGGCACCACAGTTTAGTTCCTTCTCTCGGTTACGGTTGTCTCTGACTCCGCCGTATGGAAGTACTGTCTCTTCTATTCTGAAGTAAATTCTGTCCAATTCTGGAGTTCCCATAGCCCACGAGTTTTAGTCGAGAAGCGTTTCTGACTTGACCACTGAAAACTACCATATGGGCAGGCAGTGTGCACTTAGAATAGAACTCGCAATGACACTAATTGCATCAACGTAGGCTTCCTCGCCATACAGCCATGAAGACACCCACAAGCATTCGACATGACAGCAAAATGCTGAACAGCTTCAGAACTTTTTTTTCCTCGGCAAATTCATAGAATGGAGACAGTGGTTACAGAACTATATACTTGCATATAGTTTTCACGACAAGCGATTCATTGCCGTCCTCCGCTCCTCAATTTTTCGGAAAACAATTGTTGGATATTTTCGACCATTAACCGATGCTCAGTGGGTCTTACTTCCACTCCTGAGGATGAGAGCAGCCGAGCCGGTCTGTTCATTGCGGCACGTGGAACAGTTCTCAGTCTGTAGCACTGAAGGAGGGGGAACTAGTGACCAAAAAAGACCTGCTCGCTGAGTATCCACAACGCACGACATGCTCTGCTGACAAATCCAGCAGTAGCGCCAACATGTGCTGGCAGTAATCTCAATGCAGAATCATCATTAACCAAGAGTACTGGCTGCATGCCTCTGTTTTTCAAGTCTAGTATTCTCGGTTTGCTGAACCTCATCAAAACCCGCATTCTTCAAGCAATCCTCGCCGGGTGCAGAAGCCCTTCAAACTCCAAAAGGCCAATAAAAACGTGATTGCCGTTCGCATGAGGATGTTGGCAAGAACACAGAGCTATCTGCTTCCTGAGCGAGTGAAAAACCAAAGGAGCTGTCACTGGAAATCTCTTGAAAACAAAAATCAAGGAACACCAAATATCATGACATAACGGAACGGAGCAGTGGGAACCATGCTCATTTTGGCTCAACAACTCCCCAAAGAACATTTTTGCGTTCGTGACGTAAGGAAGGCTGAACAAGTTGAACCTATTCTCGTTTTGAGCCCACGCATGCTCTATGCCACTTAATTAAAGGCCACGCAGTACCGATAATGAACTTCTAAAATGCAACAAATTAGAATTCACTAATCGCTACTGCATCCTTCAGCATTCTAATGAAGTTAAAAACCATCACTCGTGGGAATTTTTGATCAAGAAGAGATTAGCGATGAAGTACACATAAGGGGAGGCCCTGGAACAGAAATCATATCCCGCAAACCAAGATGTCAAAAGATAGTAGGGGGGGGGGCGCATCTAATCTTTGTGTGACCTTCTGCAGGCACTTCTCTGGGTATTTTCGTTGAATCGACGTAAAGTTTCCGCTTTTTCTATGGCGTTTCTTCGGACTACCATGCATGCGACGTTCCGCTCCCAACATTCAAGACAAGGAGGCAGCAGAGTACGCTTGGTCTATACATAACACTTGCTGGTTCGAGCCCTCATCGCCCCAATTAGGTTTTTTGCTGTTGTTAAGACATCCGAAGTTAGCTGTGTCAAATTATAAAAGGGGTAGACTGATCCGCAGAGGTAGATTCTGTACCATTTCCGCTAGGGCTTGTGCTTCATGATTGTCAATGCCTCCTTGTGAGGAAACTCGAATGCTGTCAGAGTCGTCCAAGAAGTAGCGTCTGTACGCTCTATCGCTCTTCGTCCTTTGCTCTCTCGCTCACGCGTGCAATGTTTCTCCACTTCGCTGTGCTCGAAAAAATCGACTGCAAAAATATGAGCCTCGTTTGGGGCCTTCGACAGCTTCCTTTGCTCATTTCCTCAACGAAAAACCAGCCACCACCCAAAAAACCAAAGATTAATCCTGTTACCTATATCCTGTACTATGCTGTGGGGTGTGTCTTTATCCCCACTCTGGAGTGGGGACGTCGTGGTTTGAGCAGAATTCTATCTCGCACTTCTTACAAATAAAGAACAGCGACTCTACCGATATTTCTCTTTCGCTTACATAATCCGATGACCGTATGACTCTGAGGGGGCGTCGAACTAGTCCGATGGCTCTATGATTCCGAATGGGCAAATCAAGACGTACCACAAGGGAACCACTAACACCGAGAACTTCGCCGTATATCATTCAAACAACGAAGAGAGAAGTTCAGAAACCAGTTTTTTCCATATCAGAGGAACCCCTAAAACTTTTTAGAATATTCCGTTTGCGAGGCAGCTCGGCAGGAAGTCTGTGAAGGCGGTAGCGATTATTTACCCAGACAAATGTTCAGGAAGCCGAGATAGGCTCAGTTCAGTAGAGATGCTAAGCGCTCTTTAACCAGTGGGGCTCAAATCACAAATTCTCTTCTCCCCCTATTCCTCTGTAAAGAAAGGTAGCACTGAACACGAATTCTTGTGCTATGTGAGGAATGGAAATTCACCAAGAAAAATCTGTAAAGTCGAACCTTCACGATTCTACGTTTCTGTTAAACTGGGCCTATCTTATGCCTAGCTGTAAAGTGAATTAGACCCTGTTTCCATTCACTTATTCGAGAAAATCATGCACATCAACCATACGGGAGAAGGGCTTCAACTTGCCCAGGAAATTGAATGGAATCGTAGGTATATCGACATTTCAGAAATACTGCAAAAAAGGAAGGAAACCAAAATTGCTCCCTGAATTCCGACTGGAAAGTACTGCAATTTGATCGAAGCTATTTCCCACGAAGAGATCTGGCTGAAATCTTGTCGACTTGTGTATTCCGATCCCCTGGACACGACTAGTTCCCCCGCTTCTGCGAGAACACTACCTCAGACGCAAAACTTTGGCCAGGTGTATCCCTAGGGGCCTAGACAGGGGGGGGGGAGGAATTTGAACCTGACCTGAGTTCCAAAGAGTGGAACAGTAATGGGTGAACAATGCTGGTTAGAAGCTTATCGTCAGGGATAGATTTCACAACGTGCTTGCGATAACTAGGTAGCAATTTTCATTTCCACATATGTAATTAGTGGTCCAGACTATCGATTCACTTAGGTCTCCATTCAAAATTTCCTGGTACATAAGTAGAGACCTTCCCTTGTTTCAAAAACTGAGTGGATGTGTTGTTCGGCTTAGAGGGAGGTAGGAGGGGCATTTCGCACTTTCGCTTATTCTTTTGCTACTTCCTGCTGACTTCCACGGCTCGCCTTGTTGAGATCTGTGAACTCTTGTCACGTGTTAACAAAGCCAGTGCAATAGTTAATAAACTAGTGTTACAAGACTTCACAGGTCTCCAGGAGGCATTGGTGGGAGCAGACAAAATGCCCCCTCCGAGCCGAACTGCACCGAGAAGTAAAGAAAAGCTGCAGTATAAGTGTAAGTGAGAGACCTGACAGAATTCTGTATCTCCTTTCATTTTCGAATCCTGGAAAAGAAGAAAATCATTAATTTCGCTATAATTTCCTATGCTAGGCACTTCACTAAATTGCACTCTAGCGAAATTGGCGCAACCGTTGATCGGCGCAGCTTAAATCCAGAAGCTCAATTCTAATGCTGTTCTGCAAAATTCAATTTCATCACAGCTCCATTAGGAGGGTCAGGATAAAAATGCTACGTCGGATAACATGATTTCCATTCGAATAGAGTGAAAAAACGTAACAACATTTATTTCGCCTATACATATCCTCAACAGCAGACGTCATCTGTCGTAGCGCCCCGAATCACGTTCATGGAAATAATCCCCATTACTGAATGCAATGCGAACATAAAGTGCATCGTTGCCCAAGCATAACAAAAAAGCTGTCGGACAAGCCCTGAGCCCTTCCACTCTCGCCTCCTTACTCACCATCATCCCTCGCCCCGTCTCCTTCCTTGCTAGCAATGAATCACAGCACGCAAATCGTAGATTTGCCGCTAGGGGTCGTAAAAATTATCCTGACAAGTACAACCACATGCATCATTCGTACATTCTTCGCACCATATTTTTCCTGGGGCTTCCTATATCGTGCCGACTTCCTTCAGAAATTCTCTTCTTCACTACCGTCTAAATCGGAGGTGAAAGGAGGTGCCCGGGCAACGGCTGCAAATTTGCGTGCCCGCTCTTCGCTCTTATACATACAGTCGTTTTCGCTGCAGACGCTGGGGCGTGTCGGCAGGGGGATAGGCGCGGCACCGACCTGATTGTGGAAGCTAGCAGGAGATCACAATTGGTGGAGAACAGGCCGACACCGAGCCAAACCCAGCTCCTTAACACGCCCTAGCGTCTGCAGAGAAAACTTTCCTGTGACTCGACCTGTCTTGCGTCCAAAGCCCCTTCCTTCTAGTTTTTCCCCTTCCTTCTTGCTGCCCCGGACATGAACTGCACCACACTCATTCCCTTCTTAGAAGTCCAAATAAGGGATTCATGTAAGGACAGATTCATAAGACCCTACCGTAGCTGTAAATACCAGCACAACCGGGAAAATCACTCCCTCCTCTCTGAGCTCGAAAATGCAAAAGCCATGAGCAAAGCCTAAGGAACGCTTGGAAGGACAGAAAGTCCCAGCGAATCAGGTCCAGATAGAAAATTTTGTTAACCTTTGCTCTCAAATGGAACGTAGACGCCGTAATTCCTCATTACTTTGAAATCGCGTAGTGACCACTGAGGTCTGCGCTTATCGCTTAGCGCGCTATGTCTGGTCGCGATATGGAGAGTGAATATTGGCTTGGATAATAGAGGAAGCTCATTTAGCGCTGAGATCGTATAGTAAGATAACGGGCGATGGGTTTGCGTGCCCGAGCCAGCACCAGATAAATGCATGCGCGCTTCGATTCATCGGCGAAAAAATACGACGGGGTCGTATGGGCCTCCAGGAACTGATGATTGCCTGACTGGTTCCCGTTTCAGTACGCAATAGTCTCACAGACTTGGCGAGCGCTGCAAGTATCACTATTTTCTGGTCGTCGGAGTGTCTACCCCTCCTGCGCCGTCCTGCTTGACGTCCAACTTTTGAAAAAGTTGACAAAGAGGGTAGTAGCTTTGAAGAGGGGACGTATGTACTGAAGGAGAAAAATAGGGATGAGGTAATACTTAAGTGAAAAATTCCACCGAATGCGACTGCGATAGTGTGCTCTGCTCTTAAAGGCAGTTGGCATGATAACTTAGTACTCGCTCGAAAATGCTAGCAGAGCGCCATATTGTGGCAAAATGGACGAAAAAAGAAGTGAACGATCAAAATCTGCGAAGAAAAGCCGCAGACGCTTCATATCAATCCCTTCGCTTCATATTTTACCTAGCAAATGAAGCAATACGAGCATCAGGTACGGTCGTCCATTTGTGGGCGGGCGGGCGTGGTAGGCGTTTGGGTCGGTATGTTAGCTTGATAGGGCCCTTATAAGGGCATCTTAGACTACTACAAGGAGATGAAGTAATCGAGAAAAAGAAAGGGATCCTGAACAGACTCCCAGACACTAAACAGTTGTCTGTGAAACCCTACCGACAATGAGAGGGGTCGTATTTGAGTCCCCGGGAATGCGTGAGAAATTGCACGACCACTATTTCACATCGCGATGACGAGTTCTTCTCACGGAATTGTTACCTGTCACCATTGGAACAGATTACGAGGATATATAGCCAGCCTTTGCCCTCATGGCACGAGAATAGATAATGGAAAGGGTAAAGCCTTTGCTGCCGATTAGTTCTTTTTTGGGATGCGGCACGCATCCACTTCCGTTCAGGATCGTAGCGGCTTATTTATTGCGGTACGGGAAACACAATTACTTGCGAACGCCAGCCGATGTAAGTTAGCGCTTTAGCCTTTCCAAAAAAAAACCTGGCAACAATTCAGTGTCCTCCGAGGGTGGAAGGCTTTTGACCCGAGTTTTGACCTCCGCAACGCTCGTGGTAAGCAAGACTTGTCACTACACCACACTCGCCTTCCCAAGTCACGCGAGCGTATGCCACTGCCATAGAACCCTTTCGATTGTTTACTCGACCAACATAATTGGCTATTAGAACGTTCCCATGCCAGCTGAAGTTCTGAGCAGTGTTTTCACTCTCTCCGATGAATTCAGTACTGGCTGCTCGATAAATTGATCCGAAAGTTTTCGTAGAACACTACCCCATAATCTTATTTCTGTAGTTGGAACTCTTTGATGACCCTCAGTAGTTACCAAAATAACAAAGGTCAGCTAGAACGGCAGTTCGACGACGGGGGATGCATTTTGCACTTCCACTGCTTCACCTAGTTCCGGTTTACAGGTCTCACTCTGGTGAGACCTGTGAACTCTTGTAAAGCTGGAGAAAGCTCGTAGAGCATCATGGTATCAAAACCTGTCGACTCGAGAAGAGGATGTCTAGATAGGTCGATAGGTCCATGGGAGTAGCAAGAGTGCGAGATGTCTCCCCCCCCCTTGTCGCCGAACTGCCTCAGATAGAACACTTATCTAGGCCTCCTGCAGTCAGGGGCACTTCTTGTCGGTAGTGGGAGAGGGATACTTGCAAAACACGAACCCAGCTCTTGCACACCATTCCCTTCAAGAAGTTCTCACGCTAGTACGATCCCATTTTCCCATCCTAGCTACCATCTCCCTAAATTTTCTCAACTTCTTACCTTCTTACCCAAATTTTTCCCACGAAGTCTCCAGTTATTCCCGGACAAAGTTCCGTCGAGCAAGAGGGGTGAGGCGGGAGGAGAGGATATGATGCAGGTGAAATGGGAGAGACCGTCACCGAGTTAACAATCGAAATTTCCCTAATGTAACTGCATCCCTCCCCTTCAGCAGCCAAGAACTCTCATTCAGGGATCCCATCGTACGATGTGCCCGGCTTGCTGTGCTGGATCAATGTTCCTCGGCCTTGCAGGGAAAAGTGAACCCTTTCCTGGTCATTGAACAACTCGGTATCTCATGTTGATGATGTTGCCTATTTTTTCCCAAGAAGGAAAAAACAACTGGATGTTGAGATGGTGGTGAACCGATAATACGTCTGAGATTGGAACCTCCCAAAACAACAGCACAAGGAAAAAACACTCTTAAATTGAAGACGCTTTCAGCAGCAACAAAGGTAATTGGATATCATCGATCGCCACAACTATTTTTCCATCTAGTGCCCATTTAATCCGTCTTTTACTGCCAACTTCATTAGGCAGTATCACTACCTTTCAGGATTTCAAATAAATGTAATTGGATAATCACAATAACGACTACAAACACCAAGCATTCCTTATCCCATCGTGATTACCCCATTATTTTAATCGAACGTTACCAATTATTCGGATATGCAGGTTGCGTGGGAATAGGGGGTGGGCAGCAGTACAGCGCTCCTGTTATAAGTCCGTTGCATCTACAATATTCGATACTAGATAGCTCAAATATTCCTCATGAATGCTCAATTTTTCGAATGGGAAGTCCTTTAGGGACAACATATAGCCTCCCAAATGGCTCATTTCGACGCCAATACAGATACGCTTTACTTATTCACGAAATATGCATGCGATATGAGCTTTCAGGCTAGATCTGAACACAGATGGCCACATTCGAAAACGAATGAATGCGATGGGGTCAAAGTGTCCTAGTGCGCTGGCATGTCTACATGCAGCTTATGGAGGAGGGGGTGGTGTAGTGGGAAGGTGACTTATCACGAGTCGACAGCGCTCAGCCCATTCAAGCCCTTGATCGAGTCGCGATTAGGCCATCCAGACCTTGCACCGTTCAGGGACGGCAATAGTTCTGTTCGATAGTCGGTAGGTTAGGGATAAAAGTGGGCAGACTTGTTTGAGATACACCTTTCAGCATACCTAACTAGTAGGCTTCTGACACTGAAGATTTCTCGAAGACATTCGACGTTTAAACCAAAGACATTGGGGTCGACAAATTGACCACGAGATAGGCCGGATTTCCCTCGACGACACTTGCAAATGATGAGTGTTACTTCTGCTGCTGTTACATCGGTCGTCCCCTGTCGTTCGACGAAAAGTTTCTGGAAAAGTTTGCTCAGATGATCTGTCGGCCCGTGGAGGGTCGCAATGGAGAAAATTCGGTGGGGGATCATATTTAGCAAAAATTTTCCAAGACGCCGGGAAGTGCCGTGATTGGGAAGGCAATGCGAAACTTGCTCTGTCTAAAGAATTGATCACAATGGTGTGATTAAAAACTGGCAGATTTAAACGACTCTCACGAACCACAGTAACAAGATTTGGTGACTTCGCCGTGCCAGTGGTGCAAACTCGACCTATCTCCACTGCTGAGTGACTTCTCGTGAACTGCAGCTGGGAAATTGTTGGAGTATTCACTACTCGTCCCTTACTGCGAGCACTAAGGATTAACTGTTGAGAAACACTAACAATAGTCCCAAAATAGTTCAAAAATGTTTCTGTTGGCTTCCTATTGAGTTCGTGGTGATGAAAAGTGAATACTCCTCACCAGGAAGTTGGAATATTCATGCACGAATGAAGCCTGCATCAACAATGTTGAAAACATCAGTAGCTGTACTATTAGTACTCAAAGTTACAGCTGTTGCAACTCAATAATAACATGCTGCACTAGCACTCAAGTTTGAGGGGGACAAAATGTTCTCGTGGAGCTGAAGGGTTTCGCAACTTCTTTTCAAACAACACTTTTTCTAGTACTTGTACTTCCCCTTATCCAGGGAGCTGGCTTCTATCAGTCGATTACTTTGAAGGCTATCATCGTATCAAAGGGATTACTCACACATTTAAACATAGTAGGCAGTCTTGTGGGCAGTGAGACCCAACCACTGTGCCTTCTGAGTGGCACCCTTGTCCATTTATCGTCTTGAAAAAAGGGACGCACTAATTAGAAATGCACAGCGGTTACTGACTCCGCCCATTTGATTTGCGTAGACTATCCTTAGCTTATTGCCAAACCGATAACTGGACATGAAAGTCGGAAACAGGCTTTTAATTCTGAAATAAATATTCTCTCTAACCTTTCCATCCATATCCGTGATCGCCGTCTGGGTTTCTGTGATCTGATCCATAACGTATCGGATTTTCTGCTGGCAACCATCAATTTGATCGGCAACCGCTTCTCGTTCGCTGACGTCATCCAATGAAACGAAGCGATTCTCCTGAAAAAAAGCCAATGTGTGAATGTAATAAAGTGATGAATTGCTCAGAAACCCTTCCTGAAAACCTATGAATCGCAAATTCGAGAACAAAACAAATATTTTGATCGGAAAACTGCCGCGGTTGAACAGCGAAACCTCCACGCGACAGAGGTTATTCATGGGAACTCTTCTGCGCTAAAACTTTCCCCTCACCTTTATCTGCGCACTTCAGCCCTTTACCGTATGGACTCAGTCTACAACACTTTTTTACTCAGCGAAGTGACTCTCGTCTTTGCCGCCATATAGGGAGAGACGCGCTAACCATTTTAAGGGGGAATAATGGTTGACCGCCTCCGCCCACATAATCAGCGTGGAACGCTATTCTGAAACGCTCTTCACGTTTCATTTTTCGAATAACTGCAGCATGAGGTAATCCAGGGAGCGAAAGCAACCACTCAGGATCAGCTTGGTGCCATTAGCTTACCATAACATCCCTTTTTCCAGAAATCGGTTGTAAACCAGCAGATGCTGCTCCAACAATAAGATGAATGCGTGGGTACAATTGTTACCCGATACCCATCGTATTGCCCTTCCGGCTTATTTCAATTCTTAGCCTACACCCCCTCTCTTTCCGGTAACTCAACCCGTCCGTGTGCGTTATATCCGCCCACAATTCCGGAGACCTCTGCAAAGACTGCCATTTTGGCAACGAGAGAAATAACCATGGTATGACTGGCAAAAACGCAGCCCACTGGAACTGTCTTGAATCTCGGAAAAATCTGAGCTTAATGGCGACAAGAGGGTGAATGTGACACGTCAAGGGCCGGATGTGGGCCCTGCCCGAATGGCTAAGAGTAACTTGGTGACCACAATTTCAGAAACGATCATGAATGGTGGTCTCCGTCGCGTCTGGGTGTCCTCCACTGGTGGTGAACACTGCACCGGATTGGCTCGGAATTCTTGGCCCGCTTCAAGAGCTTCGTTCTGTTGGAAACGGTTAATCCATATAGGTCAAGCTCATGGGAACCGACTGCTTCCCATTGTGGGAGCACCCTTCCGGTTCCACCACTGCTTTACCTGCTCCCAGAGAGTTCGTTCGTGGGTGCCACTCACAAAAAGCAAACAGTCCTGTCCCTCCTCCGTAAAGAATACTAAAAGTGACTAATATAAGTTTTTCGATAAAATATCACTCCAGTGAACCCTCTCCCGCACAAAGGGAGGGGGCTAGAGCGCACTGAGGCCATATGGAATCCATTCAGACTCCATCACGATTATGGAACCTGCCACCTCTCGCCTAGCCAACATGGCCCACATATTTACTTAGATAGTCAATTGAAGGGACAACTATTCCTTAACACCATCATCCGAAGCCGTTAATTGACCGTCAGGCACGTCACTGGTATCAGGGAAATGTTTTTTAGACAACTTCTCTGCTTGATGGACATTGGGAGGTGGTCGCTTTGAAGGGGCACTCTCCACGATCTCTTGATGGTTCTGTTCTTGAAGCCAGACAGCCATCATACGACTTGAAAATAACATCAAGCTCAAAGTACATCTAATAGAAACCATAAACTACTATGAATACCATTAAGCCTCAAGTGATTGATAGGTTGCCCTTCTTGTTGCTCAGTTGTGGTCATGAATACTAAGTACCCATAGGGCAACCAGCTTAAGGGGGTGTCTGCTCGAATCAGGGCACGTTCCATGTTTAGGATCACCAGCGAGGGCGTCGTATTTTGTTGCTGGAGGGAGAGAGAGGCTAGGAAGAGGGGGCGTATTTCGCAAAAAGTTGCCCCAACGGTAGGACATGCTCTGGCTTGAATAGCACGCACTTCGACAAAAATAACCTACCACGTCAAACATCAAAGCATTTTCCACCCACCAGAAACACATATAAATTTTGTCATAGGGCAAGGAAATGAGCGGTATATCCGAGAAAAAACACTGGCAGAGGATGGGGGAGCTGCCATTTGAAAGCGGCACATTTCACAGTCATATCCAACCCACTTTCAGCACACTATGGCGCCCATGTAAGAAGTATGAAAAAAAACTGACATCTTAAAAAGTTGAACACCTGATCTCTTCAGGATTTTGCGGTGATTTCGACATGACAGGGACGATACGAGAAAAAAAAGACAATTGCCCAAGGGACTACATCCATCTTTTCGCTCACCGAAAAAAAACGAGCACACGGGGGTGATTGCATAGCGTTTTCTTTCGAGGGAGGCTACACGAAAACCTGAAAAACTCTTGCAGCTCCCTTTGCTTAGGTAGGGATAGGAGTGGGGGGGGGGGTGCGTGCTCGAACATCAAGTGCGTCTTGAACTCACAGGAGCAGGATAAAAGGAGCTGTAAGGAGTTCGTATGGACAAAAGGAACTGAGAGAGCCAAAAGATCCCTATACAGCTTTATTCAGAGTACTGCGCCGAAAATTGCGCTCTTTTCAAACCTAAAATTTAACCAGTTCATCACACCCTATCACTTCCTGTACCTCCTGCACCTCCTAGACTTTCAATCGTATTACCCAATCTAATTATAATACTAGTCGATATTAAGTGAAGCCAATCACATGGCTATGTCAGTAAATAGCTTGCTTAATCCCTCGCCTCGTAACATTCTCAGAATAACCACAACATTTCCTGTAAAGTTAGAGCATGCTAGTAAATAAAGCGAAAAACGCTCACAAGATTCTTGATCTCTTCGGTGAGCCGTGCTCGCTCCTCTAATAGCCTTCCGAGCTCCTCCTCCATCTTGCCAACCGTCTGCTTTTGGGTAACAAGGCGGCTTATCTAAAAAAATTCCGGAAAAGTAAAACAACAAAACAAAGCAAAAAAAATAAACTGTAGAACATGGGAAGGGGGTGATAGCCATAAGCAATACCATGAACTCGTCAAGCACATGGCCTTAGAGCTATGTTATTCGAGCACCGCGTATTCCTTTCTTATTTTCAGTCTAAATATATAATCCACGAGAACGGAATGGGCGGGGACCCATAATCAAGTTACATTGCTCATAGGAGCGTCCCTCCTTTGTGTGATATCAGAATGAATGGGGAAGATACAGTGGTTATCAGACTCCGCCCAATCGTTTATCGAAGAATACGCTTAATCAAAAATAAAGTTTAGCAGTTAATTCTTCAGAGAGTTCCACCAAATATTTCCGTAACTTCAAAGGAAAATTTGAGAGGATCTCAGAAGTTCAACAAAGAGCCTTTCACTGCCTAAATTCTCTTGAGTTTCCACATTCGCAATGAGAACGAAAAGTCAATTTTAGAGACGCATTACGTTTGAAGACATCTGCCTACCCGATAGCTTTTTTTATCTGAAATAACTGTTCTAGCGCTGATCATCCACGGTACATGATCGTTCGAAGAACTCCTACCAAGGCACTTCGTACGTGGGGAATCCACAGCGGGGGGGGGGGGAGGAAGTAGTATTTGGTCGCTGGAGAAGAAAGGTCATATTTGGCGTTGAGGAGCAGATTTCTCGATTGCCTCCCCAGTTTAATGATGTGATTGCATTTAGTTAAAATTTCTCCAGTGATAGGACGTGCCTTGCCCTTCCCCCCCCCCTTGGTGAGCAGCGCCGCAAAACTACAGCATAACTTTCCCATAAAAGTTTTGAATTCAGTAGTTGATTGGTGACAACCTCAGCTTCCCACTCGACGATAGTTTTTGGGTTAAAAGCAGACAAGTTTTTAGAAACTGGTAGCAAGTTGGGAAAGGTTAGGGAGGAAGTTGTTGGGATGGGGAAAGGGGATCGCACCAGAGGAGAAAATCTTGGGCGGGAGGTCGTCCCACACCGTCATTCTTCCCATCCCAATATTGCGCCCTGCCCCGAAGAGAGGTACTTTTTGGGAGGCCCACATTTCATCTTCTGACAAACAGACTAAACCGAAAGATGACAGGCGGTATAGAGGAGGGGGAAGCAGTAGGGAAATTGGTTGGGGGTCGTCTAAAACCGCCACTTCTTCCATCCCGATGCTGTATCCTGGGACCAAAAAAGTACTCGTCTTCGCGGCAACTCAGCAGCTCCACTCCCTCACGCTTTCGAAAAATCGATGCTTTTTTGACCATAGAAAAAGTACGAACACCATGATAATGCCTTGGACTTTTTTCGTCCAGAAAAAAATTGTTGACTGCAGAATCTCAAGTCTAACTAAACGACTTTGACTGGTTGATTTGCTATTCAACCAAACATTACTACGGACTTCTCTCACAACAACCAAATTGCCGCAAGAGGTGGAAATAGTTTACTGGCTTTCTGAACACATTCCACACTCCTGACATGACTTTTGCGCGAACGCGGCACAAATTGCTTGCGCTAGGGGGGGAGGCTAACCTATTCGCAGACATAAAGCGATCAATGAGAATTTCCAACTTTTCAGACACTCATCCTCAAACGGCATCGAAGATCGGATGTAATGGAAACCATCACAACACACTGAAACTAAAAGCTAACGAACCCTTTCACACGCGGCGCAAAAAAAACAATGTCAAGCGGGGGTGATTGGAGGTGGCAACTCTGAGATTTGCCTCATACAACTGCGAGAATCCCATTACGAGAAAAAGTCCTGCAACATTGAGTCAGATATTCCTTCAGCGATCGAGAAATTAAATGAAAAAGAAAATTACCCTGGATCCCTCGGACAAGTAACCATCTGTTATGCGCTTAGCTGTTAGCTTCTTGTTACTGTTTACCCAGTGAACTTTTTAGGTCACAAGACACCCTTCCGGCGCTGTTCGACGACGGGGAGGGAAGGGGGCATGTTGAACTATCATTGCGAGTCCCGCTTTACAAGTCTCACACAGGCGATACCTGTTAACTCTTGTGAAGCTGGAGCAAGGTCATCAAGCCATCACGTGGGAACCTGTCAACACAAGAAGAGGCTGTCTAGATAGGTCGACACGTCGGCGGGAAGTACCACAAGTGCAAAATGCCTCCCTCCCCCCGATCGCTGAACTGCGCCCACCCTTCCTATCCTCAGAACTGCTGCTCAGTCAAGGACTGTCATACTTATCTAATTCAAACGCCCTGATATCCTAATCCCAGCCAATTCAAAAGAGGTCCTACCGCTATCCGACAACTGAATGATTGGCGCACTTCCAGAAGAACAGCACGACGTTCTTCTTTTTTGCCTTTTATCCCATAAAACGTATTGCGTCAGAAATGAAATGACATGCTAACGCTACGCTCTTCACAATTGTTGCATGATGGATGACGACGGCCTCGACCTCGATGAATTCAACAACTGACAAGAAACTTTGATAAATAGGATGCACGGACGTTGGAATGAAAGAAATATTCAGGGTCAAAGCTAAGCAGATAATTCATTTCAGGAATATAGGAAAGGATTTTGTGAAGGAAGTACTCCAGTACCACCAGGTAAGGGCCTCTCAACACTTAGATGTCCAGAAGTAGGTCCTGAAAAGGTACGTATTCAGAGAACCAGGGGAATAGGCATTACGGCTTACGATGCGAAAAAAATAGGATATTAGGTACGGCGACGCATGGAAACCCTCTCTCTTCACTCCCTTTCGTCAGAGTTGAGGAGATGGTGGAAAATTTCAAACTTTGACTTGAATTTGATAGCTAAGAATGCCTCTCTACCTTCTCCTATCCCCTCTCTCTCTCTCCGATGTGGCGGTGCCGCACGGTAGGATAAGAACGTAGAGACTAGGGCACGCCATTGCGTTGTGATCATTTCCCGCTAATTACGACCCCCCCCCCCAGAATTAGGGTCTTCGACCCTCCCCCTGTCACAAGGGTGCAAATGAAAAGAAGCGCAAAAGGGACGAAGAAAATAAAAATAAAGAGAACTGGGCGCTATTGAACTATTCCTACGCCAAAAACTCAAAAAAATCATGCTGAAACTTTGTCTAGTATAGATGTTATTCGATGTCCTGATCACGAGTCTGACATCAAATTCCCATACCAGCGCAATATGGCACTCTGCCTGAGGCTGAAACTGAGAAAAAGGGAAGGTTTCCCGCAGTTCAAGCTCAGTCCTAGCAAAGCGCAGATGTCCATAGTGTCCTACGTTAGCGCTGGCGCCAAGGATAAATATATATCCGTAATCAGGATGTCAAAGAACTCCCGTATACAAGTTTTGGATATTCCAGGATATTTTGGCCCCGGTGCCTGTGGCGCGGCGCCAAAATACCCCAAATCAACAAAATCGATGAAAGGTTTTGGGCAAAGCAGGTGTGATATTCATGTTCAGGAGGTCGAAGTACCACTGTAACAAATTTCCATCCAAGTCTGCCCCTCGAGAAGAAAATCAATAAAATATTGGCCTGATCGGCAGACTGGGGTAGGAGTAGCTCAATAATGCTAAATACTGCAACAATACAACCTTAAAAACTACTAGAAAACAAAAAAGAGATCCTAAATACAAAACAAACGACAAAAAACCCACGAGAAGTACTAGGAACTATGAATTAGTTTTTGAATATTAGTTGTTCGCGGTCATCCGCACGCGAGCCGTCATACACGCGCTAATACAAGCGCATTGGTGCGCGCTATTTTACGATCTGGAGCCAATTTCAAGCCAAACACTCGAAAAGTACCCCTCTTCTGAACACCTATAACTTCGTTGGAAGTAAAGCGCTCGAAGAGGGAAAGTGAGAATGAGTGGAGCTAGGTTGGCTCTTGTTACCTGAGTTTGAGCGATTACACTTCTTTTCTAGAAACTCTCCCTTGTGACCCTCGCCTGATCATGGGGGGGCCAACCACAAAGTCGCTACGCTTTCCACATCCATGGCAAGCTTCATACACGGCCTTTCGTAAAAAAGAACTGTGCCGGAAGCATGGAGCTTTTTACTTTCCAGCGAAACTTTGATTTTCTCCCTAGGCCTGCTATTCGAAAAAAAATCCCCCGTTGTGATCATAAATCACTCCCCCACGGAAAATCAACCCCTCCGACGCCAGAAAATCACCAGTTGGCTTTAGAACATTGGTATGCTTCTAAAACGCACGTTTCTGCCAAGGATACCAGGAAATACTTCATCGGACGCCAACATCACCTCTGCATTGCGCCATGCATAGCGCTTTCACGCAGAGCTATCGGGAAGGTACAACTTCTAGAAAGGGCTTCCTTCGTGCAGGTAGATGTGCTTGCACGGTCTCGGAAGTGTATTTTCATCTGTTCACTAGATCATGGCGGATATTCATTGGCGCGGGGGTGGTGTAGTGACTAGTGGCGCGCTTACCACTCGCGCGATGCCGGTTTCATATCCCGGGTCGACTTTCGTCTAGCCCAACCAAGCCTTCTATCCTCCGGGGACGGTAAGATGGTACCAGATTCGCCCGGGAGGATAACACTGATCCGTACATCGGCTTGCCACCGCAAGTCATTGTATAGGCCACGTTGCATTCAATGAGCCACTGCGATTCTGAATGGAAGTGGAATGCGTGCCGCATCCCACAAAGGGGTTGATCAGCGGCGGAGACTTTATCCTTCATCTTTAATATTAATTCATGCATTTCCATGACGTCGATGTGGGAGGCTCGTCATATTCCCTGTCATCCGCCCGTTCCGCCATTTACCCCGCGCTGGCAGGCTGTTCTGTAATTGTGTGGATCTCTTCATGAGGTCCTTCACAATAGTGGATAACCTCTTCATCATTGAAGCGAGCGAACTAGCTGCGGTATCGCTGCGCACCCTCAACTTCAGAAAATGCCCCGCGCTTAAATCCCTCCCCCTCGCCTCGAGGTCAAATACGACCTCCTGTTGTGATGATCACAACGATGGCGTACCCTGGTAGAGACCAGCCAAACTATCGTCATAAAACCGTTGTCACGACCAATATTGAGTCCTTCGGCCAAAGAGTTTTAGACACAATCCTACGCGGGGAGTAGCAGTCTCTATCGAACGTATGAACCCTAACCCGTGGTAAATGACGGTAAGCGAACGCGCTATTCAAAGTTGTATGTGCATCCACGTACTTCGATCCATAACGCGAAAAAGGATTTGCAATCCTTATGAAAAGACGAGGTCATCGCAACGAATCGAATTCAGCTTAAGAGTGGCACTGTTCCAGAGCACGCCACCGGGGCGTTTGTGATAAATTCTTGAAAAACTGGCGACTCGGCCTCCTAATCCATCCTCTAATACCCCTCCCTCCCCCTCCCTACCTAACCATTTCCTAGTATTTTCTCAACTTCCTACCTGTTTTACCCGTCATTTCCCCAAGAAATTCCTAGTTTTCCCCTAAATTTTGCGGCTGTCAAGTGCGGGGTGTGGGGGGGGAGGGAATGTACATTGGCCAATCGTGACAACGGTAAGATTTCTTGAAATATCCCCGAACTTTTCTAGGAATTTCTAAGGCAATTTCCTACAATTTACCCAATAAAAATTTAGCTGTCCGGAGCGGAGGAAGGTGGAGCCGGAGGATGTTGTCAGCAAAACATACTACTACATTTGTTCAAACTACCGAGATATAGTAGTTGTACTAAGAATTGGCGCCTCTAGCTAACTAGGGTGGAGGCAAAATTTCTTCTCAGATTCCGTATGA
This sequence comes from Cooperia oncophora, assembly GCA_036418165.1. Lineage (NCBI taxonomy): Eukaryota > Metazoa > Nematoda > Chromadorea > Rhabditida > Trichostrongylidae > Cooperia > Cooperia oncophora. Next base: position 37,751 of record MU912504.1, read on the forward strand.
CCGCTTTCCCCCCCCCCCTGAATAACCACAACGATGGCGTGCCCTGGTAAACTAGCGCCATATCATTGCTTTTCGCGATACTTATGTTGAGACTTGAAGCTTTAATTCAGCAATAATCGGCATGGCGGGGCAACATGCGCGGATGCAGAGACGAACCGATGCCCTTCTTATTACAGCGCGTAGCTGATATTAAGGACAAGCATACGGCGTTTGACAGTGCTGCTGCCCTTGCCCACCGTATATCAGTGGCACGAATTTGTTTGAACGAACCACCCATTCATCAACATACTTAGTTAGAGGAAACAGAGAGCACTAGGCAGGAAGACTCATTACTTCGTCATGGACAGGTTAAGACTCAACAACCTGATTGCAATGGTGTGAAACCTAACTACGGGAAGGTCGTCAATGTCGAAGTGGCCATTTGTGATGAGAAATGTAGAATCACTAGACGTGGTTCTTGGACGGTGTCTTGAATCTGCGTTCAAAAATTGCAAAGTCGATTCTCTGAAAGAGTTGTGGAGGCCGCGTTTACTCACGCAACACAGGTCATGGGATGGATCCCTGCTGAGCTTTAACTTTTTTTGCCTGTGTGCGCCAAGACCTGCAAAAAGTGAACTCCTTCGCCGTCAGCTAGTTACTCGGGTTCGTCAGCCTGAGCTGTCTGAAGAAAAGTTGCCTCTCCATTTATTACTGGCGCTTCGGACCTCCTTGTCAACTACAGTGCGACTAAGTGCTGTCTACAAGGAGCCAAGCGCAGTAAAATGGAGGCAAACTTTTCTTCAGACAGCTCCCGGTGAGAACTGAAGTAGTAGTGACCGGCAAAATTAGTCACTTGTTGCCCTACGTTTGCGCACACAAGCAAAGTTAAGTCTACAGGGGATCCGAATCCCATGACCTGTTTGTCTTTGGTAAACGCGCGCTCCACAAACTCCTTCAAGAGAATCGCTTTGCAAAATTATTGAAGGCAGACAAGATCACCGACAAAAATAGAAAATCTAGCATTCTCATCACAAAATGGGCCACTGTGGGTCTGACGACCTTCCCTAGTAGAAAAAACCACAAGCCTGCTACTGACTCTATATAAATGTTCAGCGCCTGCAATTCGTAGCCTGCCCGGAAGTACTACAATAATGAGTGTCGCAAAAAGTATTAAAAACTTCACAGGATCGAAACTCGCATCTATCCTTCGACGCCAATATGCGCTTATGCTATAACATCGTATAAAAAGCCAAAACTTTGCTCTATAAGCTCTGCCGTCTCCGATCAAATGAAAATAGTCGAGTTGTTGAAAAACTTGATTTTAAGATAAAAATCACTAATAATCATCAGTCTGTAACGCCTTAAGCCTTTTTCATCAATATGAATGTCCATTTCATACTTTGCTTGGTTTGGGTGAGTAAGTAAGCTTCGGGTGCGGTTGGCCCTGGCGTTCGAACTGGACGATACGGTGCCGGCCGCATTGGTGTCATCCTGGGACTCGTAGCAAGACGCGTCTAAAACCGATTGAATCAAACCTCAAGAGTCATCAACTGCTATCCTCCTACCCACCGAATAAGGTCATTGAAAATGTTACCAAGCAGAAAGCTACGGACATCCAAACAACCACCTAACGATTCTTAGTTTTCTTCACTTTGTTTAATAATTCTTCCAGACGTTTTCCACTTCTTATGTTCCCCAATAGGGTGACCGCTCCATAGGCACATGCGGCACTATCATCAGGGTATAGCATCGTTGTGTGAAACACGTATGGGGTCGTACTTTCCGCTGGGGAGGGGGGTTGTATTTGGTCGTTGGGAGAGGAGGGGGGTATGCGCGTTTGAGGGAAATTTGCTGCGTTGGGAAAAAATTTCTCACGGTTGTTGACTTTGGGCTGTTTCACATTGGCTATGTACCACCTCCCGGAAAATTTTTGGGAGAAAAACTGAACTGGGAAATTTGTAAAATGGTCGGTAGGCTGTTAGGAAAATGAGGGGGGGGGGGGTGGAGGGGCTACCGAAACCCTCACCTAGGTGGGGAGGGGAGAGGTCGTACTGACACCCTCTCTTGGAAGGGGCCGTATCTAGCCTACCATTCCACACACCACGATGCTATACCCTGGCTACCATGAGAGGGTTCGCCGCCTGCGCACCCAGTGAGACTTCTGCCGCTGAGTTCCTGCGTGATAATTCGGAAACAGAAGTCAAAAAAAAATCTTGCACTCATGGATTGCTTGTGTTCATTTCGTTCTATTTTAGACAATTCTCTCTATTTCCTTGTCGCGTTTTTGCTCAAATCAAATTCATCCATGCTTACAACACACTAAAGTACACTATTGGAAATGGATCATTTGTTTGAAAAAGTTCGTCCCTTCTATCGTATAATGTTTCAGGAGAAAATCCCGCTTTAGGGGACCATGAAGGAACCGAAACACACAAAACCGTCACAAAAGTGCTGATGCGAGTTTCGAGCGTATAAGCCTCAAGCCAGACTCGACCCGCATATTACGTTTTCGAGAAAGCGCTATGCTTTACGCCCTCGTAGTCGCCTATTCCCGTAAGATTTTGTGCTGTACCACAAAAATTCAGCGCTGTTCAGCTCAGCAAAGGGAGGCAGGGGAGGGGCAGGGGCATTCCGCACTTTCACTAGTTCCCTCTAATAGTTCATCTTGAACAACATGTTACATTTACAGGAATAAAAGGTGGCCTGAGGATGATTCGTTCACATTTTTTGTGCATCTGTGGCCCACCACAAAGCCGACTGCGCTGAAATGCTCGCAATCACTAGATTAACAGAGAAAGGAAGGGTCATCCCCAGAAGGAGGGACGTTCCAGTGCAAGTCGTCTAAGAAATATGAAAGCACAACGAGCGTGATCGTGAGATAGGGGTAGGAAGAGTTGGGAGGGGGAATGGGGCCTAGGCACTACTATGTAGAGTTTTAACCCGACTTTCGATTAAACAAGATTGTAGCGCTTGATATATCATGATAGAAGATCTACAAGCAGGGTACAGCGTCGTGATGTGTGAAATGGTGGTGTAGATACTACCCCCCCCCACCTAAATAAAGGTCTATATACGACCATCCCTCCTTCCCAACACCTACCTACCTACCACTTTCCTACATTTTCCAAATTTTTCACCCAGAAATTTTCCGTCGAGCGAGGGGAGGGGGCATAGCACACATGAAACAGGAAAGATCACGCGAAAAGTCAACAATCGGAAAAATTCTTTTCCAAACGAGGCAAGTTTCTCTTAAAGCCACATTACGACCCCTCCCCCTCTCAACAACCAAATACGACTCCCCCTTCCCCAGCGGAAAACCACGACGACCCCTATGTGTTTCACACCATGATGCTGTACCCTGTCTACAAGCAGCTGCGTCAAACTGGCTCTGAGCAGTTGTGACATTCGTGTTCAGCGGGTCAAACCCGGAATATTGGCCAATCTTTTCTGGAAGAAAACGCTTCAACCACCTACGCGCTTTCCCTCCACATGAGGCTTAAGAAAGGGCCTCATCCCCGATACTCGTCGGCTTATTTGCTCCTTCCAGTACATGAAGCCTTCTGAAATGAACGAAAACATGAATGAAAAGTTTGATGGAATGGCGTAGAATTGACGCCCCTAACAATTCGCTGCATTAAAGAACTTTTCGTGAGAACTCGGGATTACCGTAACCGCACGAACTATTGCACCACAAGAGTTCACCTCACTAGAGTAACACTAAAAGCAGTTCTAACATGGACATTTTCAATGAAATAACAATAGTATCCCAAGAAATAATACAGATGAATACTTGCCTTGGAGGGCAAGTAGGGATAAGGACTAATTTGGTGACAGCGCACCTTCTGTTAGCAAAACGGCTGATTGCCCTACTAAACATAGATGCTGTAATCCGTTCTTGTACAGTTTTTCATGAGATTTCTGACCCTAATTTCATACATTTACAGCGAGCAATGCAATCCTGTGATAAAAGGCCATATCTTGGAGAAACATTGAACAGAATACATCGCAGACAAAAAGTTACTGACCTGCTTAGCTTGTTCTTTCTGAGCTTTACGTAATCGATTGATTTCCTCATTGGTTCGCTTCATGAACTGTTCACGGTGGTCGATCCCATTACTGCTCGCAACTGACGGATAAGAATATATCACGACGCCTAGAAAATTACAGTATGACATGCCCTGAAAATGCTGACTCATCACGTAATGAACCATCGCCAATTTAGTGAAATTTTCTGGAATGAATCGTTAACTACCTCCTGTGCCGCGAAGAATTTTAGATAATAAGACCTCCCCCCCCCCCCAAAAAAAAAATTTTCTCCATCTTTAATACGATAGCTCTCCATGATTCATCTACCGTACACATAATCTTCAGTTTTTCGCCAAACTGTCCTACGTACTTCCTTGACAGAGTTTTTTCTTTCTGAAAGCCTCTGCAGGAACTACCGCTGAGCTAGGGAAGGAGGAGGGGATGAGGGGAAAGGGTCGAGTAAGTAGCGCTCGACCCGAAATAGGGAACAAACGAGAAGGGTCAGGCGACCGAGAAGGCAAAGATTTTTCTGGAAGTCAAGTGATCTCGCCTTCTCTCCAGCGACCAAGTAACGACCCCCTGACTGAGGGCCCTCAGCATACGAAAATTGGTGAGTCCGTGTAGTCGAGGGCGTGCCTATATCCGCGATAGGGAGAGGGGTTACTTACGATCGGACTGGCAGGCAAGAAAAACGCGTGCGCTGACTTGTCACAGTGGATTTTCACGCTTCTTACCGGTCCGAATAAGTTTTGGCGCTGTGCAGGCGCATAACTCACATGAGACGAAACCTGATATCTGGCACTGGCGGCTCGTTTTTTTTCGCTCCTTTTGCCCTGTTTATTTTATATTCGTTCAGCATTCGTCCTCATTTGATATTTCTATTCTTTTATAATGTTTGTTTTCCAGCTATCTTTTCTGTCAAATTTACCCGTTGTTTTTTTTCATTTGGGTTTTCTATTTTTACAAGTGTACGTCATTTCTTTGATTTCAGTGCTTACGTTGTCCTTATTTATTCGATACTGCGTTAGATCCAAATAATTATTCTGGTGGGCAGAAGATCACGTACGCGCTCGCAAAAAAGAATGGTCCAGTTGCATATCCAAATCGTTGGGGCGAATATCGAGAGTTCCCCAGGAGGCAACACAGATAGCAAGGGAGACTCTCGATGATCGAGGAAACTATCCGCTGCGGATCTCCATATTAGAATCATTATTGACACGCAAATAAGGACCCCTGATCCAGCCCCCTGCTCACGTGGCATTGTCCGAAGAAAAATCCCAAAGGACTTCACTGAGTCTATTGAAAGTGAGAAATACGTGCCGCGCAGCATATGGTCGTATATGGTATTGGAGGAAGCCAAGACAACGAGCTATCGCCGATCGGACTGCCAGAAGGACTCGACGGTAAGAGTTGCTGGAGATTCTGGACATTCTCAAACGTGGAGTGACCGTTCCCTCCGAAGATCTATCGCAAATGGCAGCACGGCAGAACGCTAACCAGTCCCGAGCTGGTAAACGTATGTACTTCCCTCCACTCACATTGGCCCCGCACAGTGCTTGCGAATGCCCGCCTACTCGAGACACTAGGCTTCCATCAGAGTTATTCATACGTGAAAGATATGACACCTGAGGAAAGGCAGCGTGAGTTCGAGTCTCAGGCAAAATTGCCCCAGAGCGGCAAACAAAGGGAAGAGCGTCAAGGAATGGGTTGTCTATAAGGGGAGCACTCAGCGGAGCATTGTCTCCAGGTTTACCGCAGCAGGACATCGTGGAAACCTATATCACGCATGTTTCCCCAGTATGCGATGCCTGTTTACTTAACCGCTCCGGAGTTTAGTTAATAAACTACATATGCCACTTTCACTCACTTTTGTTTCTCACTCTCGCAAACTGGTCAAGCCTGATATACTGTGTGTCACCGAAAACTTGCTGAAAGGCAGCATTCTTAGATGCCGAGATAGTTGGCTCCCTTCCTTACCGATTTCTCCATCGCCCTTGACAGGTTCTCGGGTAGGGTGGGGGCGTTTGTTTGCCTCGTTAAAGGGAACTGCCATGTAGAATTTGTTGACTCACATTGATAGCTGGAAAGGCCGACGGACTCTGCGTGGATCTGTTTTTCCAGAGGCGAGTCCTACTATGTCCGCATCATTACGATGATCCCGCCCTCCGAATTGCCGACAAAGCTGATGATGATGCCCGTGATTGAAGTGCTCGGTGATCTTGTGGGCAGTGCCGCTCGAGCACTGTGTCGCTTGGAGATCTCATTCTCCAAGTGTGACTGAGTAGGTTCGATAGGCTCTGAATTCGGCCTAGGCTGCTGCTTACAATGAACATCTTCGTGTGTCTGGCCTCAAGACAGCATGTTATGGCAACCCACCCATAATGGAAAGGTCCTGACCTCAATAGCGTGGTCCACATCACAATAACATCTCGAATGTTTGCAGTACTACCTCCGCTGCTACTCCCGATCAATAACGTTGTTTCCTTCGATCTCTTTTAAGAGTCTCGTTCCCACCTGCCATGTTCCTAGGGCCAGATTTCTTGAGCAGCTTGACTTTGCTGCCCGGTCAACAACTTGCCTCTTAGGCGTGGATTGGTGGCCACTTTTTGGATCAAGTATCCCCGCCCCCCCCCCCCCCCCCCCCCCCCCCCTACCGAAAAAAAATAAGCATGATGCACATATACCAGCGATTCTGTGGGTGGGTTTACAGCGGGCTTGCTAAAGTACGCGGTTCCATCAAATCCGTTTAAGTGGATCTGGTCCTAAGGTATCCTCGTCATATAACTAACTTACTCCAGCAAAAAAACACGCCTCTTCTCGATTAAAGCCTCCTCTCGAAGCGCACCTATAGAAAAGTTTGTTCTGATTTAGATCACCAATTTGAGAAAGTTCCTCGCTAACTATGAGCGCCGGCTTGGATCGCGCATGCCTTCTTGCAACGGCTTTTCCATTACTTTCGGACGGCGGCAAGCTGAAAGTCAAAACAGTACTCCCACAGCTATCTGACCACACGGGAGGGTTTACCGTAGTGAACGCGGACAAAGCAGAAGCGCACTCGCTAACACATTTCTCTAGCTATTTTCAAGCGTCTAAAATTTCTGGCTCATGAATGAACCATCGCGTGCTTTCCACATGTTAATGATAGTCCTGCACGGAGGTTTTCTTTGGGATACCCTCACGCCGGTATTTCCATGGATCCTAAAAAAGGCTCCATCCCTCAACCTAGTGAACCTTACATGGTATTCCCACATAATAATTTATAAGAACTGTAACCTTTCTTTGTTAAGCCGCCTGCTATCAATGTTTAATATCTCCCTTACATAACGAACACAAGATGTCCTCAGCTTTGGAAAGCATGTTATTATACTCCTTATGAGGTCGGGAAGTCCCCAGGGTTATCGCACACTAGAGCAACTTCCGCCAATCAGTCCTTGCTCGCCACTCCTGTTAAGGTCGATGGAGACAATTATAAATGAACAGGTTGTTCGGTTGCTTCGCAAGACTCCGTTTAATACCTCAAGAAGCAACACGTTTCTTCCAGCTTATCTACCTGTACTAAATCTTGCAGAATACTTTGTTTGACTTTTGTAAGGCACTTTAATGAAGGCAAATCGATTGACGTTTCGTCTATATTGACGCTTTCAAAAAGGCGTTCGACAAGGTTTGCTCGACCACAGAACTACTGGCTCAAATGCGAACGAGTGGAATTCGAGGGAACTCTTTAGCTTGGCTATCTTCATATCTTTATGAAGGCACATTGACTGTTAGAAAAATGCAGACTAGTTCTCGCAAGAGGTACCTTTGTGGGGAGCGGGTCCACAGGGTGGGTGTTATCTCCCGCTATTGGTTACTTAATCTACCACTACTGAGCTTACCTAATCTTTCTAAAACCATGCCCTAGACATTACTGTTCAAGATGTATGCGGATGAATATATCAAACTCTATGGAGTTCTTGATCGAAGCAACTATACAGCTGTACGCGTGCTTTGAAAACTTTATATTCATAGAATGGTTGAATGGCTTCTCCATTGGGAATATCCGCCACTGCAACTGAATAAGTGTTCGGTTTATGCCACATTGGGATCTGTCCGGCTGATTTTACATCGAACGACATTAAAGCTTACAATGTGTCCAGTCCTGACTACGGATTCTTGGTGTCCTTTTTGACTCAAAGCTGAAACTTCTACTCTCACATAAACAACGAGCCGTAGAGAAAGCTTTCACCAAGCTTATTCGCGCTTTTCTGTAACTTGCAATGCTTCGGATGCGCAGTGCTCACTTCGTCTTTATAAGGCCAGTATGTACTGCCTCATCCTCGAATACTGCTCACAGATCTGGAGCCCGTTTTATTAAGAAGTATATCAGTAAAATTGAAGGGTTCAGGCGTGTGTTTACCCGGCTCCTTTGGTACGCGCATTACCGTAACCACCTGGTCGCAGTGATTTGCCGAGTTATAAGAGCCTAAGTGTGTTTTCAATGAAATCTTTACAGTTTATGGCGGGTAGGTTGCTGGATTTAGTCTTCTGGCTTTCGTGTCCTTCGAGGGAATCATAAACTCCGCTGAGCAGTAAAGTACTGGTCTTCAGTCCAGTTGGAGGTAGGCGAGGTGGGTTTAAAACCTGGCCTACCCGTCGCGTTGGCCCTAGGACATCGTGCTTAACAGCTGAATGTCCATATTTACCAGATGTGGCTAGATGGTTGAATTCGCTAGCCCCGCCAGAATACATTGGATCAGTCAGTAGTTCTTCTTTAAAAGAAGATTAAACAAGGTGAATCTTGGTCAATTTCTGAATTCTTCCACATTGACATAGTGTAGGTCTTTCTTTTCAGTAAATTTTCCGCCCTTTCCGATGTCAGTTGTTGTCGCGTCACTGGAGACTCCGCTTCACGCTGGTGGCCTATAAGCCGCAGCTGGAACTTTGATGCTGATTTGATCTGGCTGTTAACGGTTCCACATAAGCTATCTAGCGTTTTAGCATCATGTATTATCCAACGTATTCATTCTATCTTGATTCTCTGTTGGACCGCTTAGTCCGTTAGAAATTTTAGCAGCTCTTTTTTCCTAGCACCTTCTTCGTTTGTGGGATTTCGTCCAGATATCATAGTGATAGTTTTTTTCCTTCATCATTTCAGTTGCCTTGACGACTTCCTTCTTCTGTTTTCCCTTGGTTGATCAAGAGGAGATGTTTATTCAGTTATTCTGCTGCTCAATATCCCTCTTCATTTCCATGGAGTTCTTCTTCTTTCAATGTCGGCTCCTGATCAAAGGCTCCGGGTCTAGTAAACACTGTTAATGTTGGGGCTTCTGTCCCCATATGCCGTTCCCACGTGGGGCTGCTGGTATACCCGTGTCTCGATAGTGGGGCCGGATAACCGCCATGACCCCTCATAGTGCGCGCTAAGGCACTGATACATGCGTGGTTGCGGACAGTAGCTTCGTCACTGGTTATCTAGTATCTTGTGAGCAGCTCTATGATCGCTACGATAGCCGTTCTTTCATTACCTTCTTTGTGCGTCTAGGGCATTCTTTGCCAAATCATTCTCCTTCTGACATCCTCTCCTTCCGCCTAGTTAATTATGCAACTCCATCCATTATTGAGGCAACCTAGAGCTGCTAATCGGTTGATTCTTTACGACTGCTCAGTGCAACTTGCTGTAATTCACGGCACACGTGAAATTTTTTTTATAACGGATCTTGTTTTGATTTATTTTTGTTTATTGATTTTTGTTTATTGTTTGGTTCTGAAATTGCTCATCTCCGCTTTGCTAACTTTTGTTTTGTTTGAGCGCGTTGTAATCAACGCCATTAAATAAATAAATAAATAAATAAATAAATGAGGCAGAGATGATGCAACAGCAAGAAGGGCCGCTCAACACCTGTGCAGTCCCGTGGACGAATCCCATCGGTTGCCGCTCCGCGCACAGGTTTCTTGTCCCTTCATCTGGTAATTTGACATCATACTCGTCTGGTAGGTTAAAAAATACTAAAGTGCGCATCGGCTAGCCCCTACTACTCACTGAGCCATACCGCATTCAATAAGCCACCACAGTGGAGCGAAAATAGAATGCTTGCAGCCTCACAAAAAGTGGTTAACCGCGATGGGAGCTCCATCCTTTATTCTTTCTTCGAAAGTCATATTGTCCCTCCCACCAAACCCATTCACCCCACCTCGATTAACTGGTCCGATCCACTTAATCGACGGATTTTGGAAAACTGGACGTAAGATGTTAAAGGGTCACCGACTGGTGGTTCGTGCGGTAGAGGCCATATGCAACATTCAGATGAAAACCCCCTACCATGCTTCACGCTGGGGGTATGTGATAAGAGAATCGTAATGTACCGCGCTGGAGCGTCGCATGCGACATCGCGCCCATAAATGATGATGGTCCCAGGTACTGGATGACGACAACATGCACGCGATGGGGCCTACAAGAAGTCCGGTGCCTCAGTCGACAGGTCAACAGGAGTGGAAAGGTCGCGCTCACCGCCGCGCGCGGCGGAGCGGCAAACTACGATTCTCTTACCCGTCTCCCTCACGCTGGCTCTCAGCTGAAGTCGCTCTAATGATGTAGCTATACCGGAAGCCGTCAGCAAAATGAGAAC
>MU912505.1:6960-30630 GCA_036418165.1 Cooperia oncophora
CTCTCTGAATGCGAATATGACATCCATTTAACGTTTTAGTGTTTTCTAGACTCATATGAGACATTCCTCACATAGTGCAAAAAGTTTTCCTCTTCTGCCGCATTCCTTCATTCGAACAATCCATAATTCCGTTCAGAGAACCGCTCAGTAAATTTCAGAAGCAGATTTAAAACCAGCGTTCGAAAACACATTCTGTGATATATGTCGCACTACATGTCCACTTCAACCTGACTCCCATTCCAAGTGGGTTGATTGTAAACTTATAACACTTATAAATCATTTCACTTATGCATATTATATTATTACTTATTAAATCACATTATTCATAAATACTACGATAGTACTTATTGAATCATATTAATACAAATTATGTTATTATCAAATCAAAAGCTTGCCGGCTAACGCCGGCATGCCTCCTTCTGTTATACGGCCCGACTTCGCCGAGCTTATCTTCCATCACATTTTTGAATACTCAACGAATATCCGGCTGTTCTTTTGGTTATGCCCATGGTCAACCCACTTCGACCCATAACACCATACTTGTTGTTTTCAACACTGTTACCGTGTGAGGAATGGTGGGATGAGTGCTGTTCAAGTGCACAGATGAGAGGAAAGAAGGGTGGCGCGGCGAAGCAACGAAAGGCAGAAGGAAGCGCGCCCACGTTAACCGACCAATTGGTATCAAATGTAGCCACGACGGTCTGTGGTTAACAGTATAGCTGCTTATGCACTAAGATCAGTAGAAATCGGCGCATGAGGGCAAGCGCCGGCCAGTGTGGATGCGTCTCAAATCATCACATACATAATCAACTCTCGCCATATGTTTCTCTTTTCCTACATTTCTCCTGATTTTCAAAAACGCTCAGTTCCGACATGAAATTTTGTGGGAAGAACAGCCCAGTACGAGTACGACCTGCCCTTTTGGAGATGTCCTTCCCATCTCGTCCACTGAACTCTTGAAGACCTCAATCCTTTCATCCCCGGTGCCTATGCTGCTCTGCAACCAATTCGGGAATTTTTAACTCTGTTTCCGCCCACTTTGACAGATGCTACACTCATAACAGGCGTGCCTTCCTTGCCCCAACAGCGGAGCTCCTGCACGCCTTCGCTTACGTTTCCTGGTGGGAGGGTTCTTTAACGCTTTTACCGGCATGGCTCCGCCTACCTCGCAGCACGCTCTGCCTACGCCGACCATAATACCCTTTTTCAGGTGCTCGTAGTGTCATGGAACTGATCCACAATTTTTTGAAATGAGTACCTCATGTTTGAAGGGCACTCCTCGCCCACCGTGGACGGGTGTCAGCACACCGCAGATATGCTCGGCTCTTGCCACATGTTTGTTGACACGATGACTGTGACACCATCATTTTTATGCGCATGCCCCGCCCACTGTAGCAGGGCTTACCATGGGTTGCGTGTGCTGTTTACATCTCGTCTCATCCCTACCCATCCATCCCACCCGCGACCTCTTCAAGATGTCTTCAGGTAGAACCGAATTTCCGGACAAAGAAACAAACAAACAAACAATCAAAAATAAGACGTGGCAAGTTGTATACAGTGAGTGATCAAAGCAGATACTACCAAGCAATGTGCACTCGAAAGAGTCAACCAAGATTCATTACATAGCCGTCCACCAAAGTTGATTTTATCTAGGGTTTGCACTGAATGACAGACATCTTGACCTTCCTCAAAGTATGTGAGGCAAAATAGAATAAACATAGGAGTATAAGAATATATAGGTATATTGCCATATAGGAATCGATAGGTAGGAAAGGTATTCGAAGCTTCATTTGATTCGAAATCAGTAAATAAGAATTGCTCAGCCATAACCTATTTGTGACTCAGGCATATTCCTTATAAGTATAACGGGAGAAAAAAAACTTTATACTACTGCAACCCCGCAATAAAACTTATTGTATTTTATAAACCATTTATATTCACAACATTTCAGATTATATTAACATTGATAGAACTGTCAACTTTAGAAAAAAAATAAATCAAAACCAGTCAACAGTCAAACACATGACCTTCAGAATTGAATGGGAATACGATAAACCAACGTCACAGCCGCTATTCAATTAGTCATACGATCAAACATATCACAGTCAAAGATGTGGGTTGAATACTCAGCTCGAAGTACATATGTCAAAGGAATAGTTGTCACAAATTCATAGTCAAAGTCTATGGACATGTAGTAAGAGGAAATACCGCAATCGTTCATGCTCACTTCAAAAATCTTTCGAACAAAAGATGGAAATTTGGATTTTGTGAATGAGAAGCAAAAAGAATAATAAATTTAATTGAAACGGCTGATAACTATATTAACTCTATGAGGTATAGATATAAACTCAAAATTCTATAGGAGAGCCATATACAGTAATAGTTATTCTATTCTAATCCTGATAAAGGAATTCTATGTGATAGTAATACACGATTATAAAACCCAGTGATAACTCAAAATTGAGCAGAGACAGTACAAATAATACGTACACTATACACACACTCAAACGAGCTCAATAAATAAGCCACACACATCTAATGAGCGCAAGGTATCCAGTAACATTAGCAACATCAAGATCTTTACATAAATGAACATACCTCTGGTGTACGATACAGCAAGATCACACAATACCCATAATTACACAAATTACCCTAGAATGAGTAGTCTGTAATCTTCATCTATGGAACTTAGAAGATTACCAAACTTTGTCGAACCCAATTTCCTCAACTACAACACTTCTTATCGAGTGCAGGAATACTCTTTTCAATGAATACGGGGCGATCAATGGCATCACCATAGTGAACAGCTTTCAAATTACACAGCCAAATGTGAAAAACTCGTCCCAGCTGATATTGTATAATGTTGGAGAAACACTCGAAACAACCAGTTCGTTGTACATAAATTACCACTATTACACCATTTTAGATATAATATTCATTTTGAACAATTTTTTAAAAAATAGCCATTGGAAATTTTTAGAAATACAAGAGGAGCACCACAACACAACCGTATCAACGCTCTGTTACCCGACATTACACTATCATACCTCGAATATACATATTTATGTGCATATCTATCAACCATTATAACAACGAACTAACAATAACATTATAACAACAACGAACATCCGACCATTTCACTAGCATTTGAGTAAATGCCAAAAAAAGCGGCCGAAGGTAAGCAATCCAATTAGATCAAACTGAACAGTATTCCCAGAAAAACTTATGGGAATATCTTTTCCCCGAAAATTTCATGGGATTATATGTGTCTATGTATGCGTACGAACACGCAGCATGCGTGCTCGTCTACGTGCGTAAGTATAGGTGTACTGACATGTACAAATATGTATGCCATTTGACTAGCATAGGAGAGGAGTGAATTGTTGAAACATATAAAAGCAAGAGTAACAGTGGACATGCTACAACTGTAAACCGTTCATATTTATGAACGTATAACTGTGAAAAACTATTATGCAAATCTTTTTCCTATCTTAACTAACAAACAAGCGCAGAGGGGCCATAGCATCTTGTCTTGTTTTCGTCTATAGGCGCGTGGAGAACGGGAATTGAGCCACTTCTCTGCAGAAGATCCCACTCTTCGAAAATTTATGAAATAGAAGTTCATCATGATAAGCTGTTATAATACAGGGCATCAGAGCTGTGATGTGGAATAGAGCAATCTACCGATCATTTTGTAATCTACTTCCTACTTTGTATTTCATACAGACGTCAGATGAGGTAATGGTGTCCGCTCCTCCACGTTGTGCCAATGCCGGGAACACGAATACACATTGCTCGCTTTTGCGAGCTGAAATGATCGCGGACATTCGAATGCAGGTGAAAAACCTTCGTGGCGGTCCGGCTCACGAGGGTCTCCTATGCGAGGGTCTCCTATGCAGGGGCGGCATCGAGAGCAACAAGGCTAGCCCAAAAATCATGCAGCGTGAAAAGCTCGTGCTGCAACGTTGAATTTCGACAGAAGCACTAGAGAGGAGAAAGATCGACGACTGTGCCGTTCAAGAGACCAGATGAGCTGGTTGCAAGGCGGGAGAAATAGGCCGTGGCTTCGGAGCAATTCATTTTGGCAAGCCGAAAACGACAAGTCTTGTGGCCATAATCGTGTCTTACCAGTTCCGTGACTCGATTACGAGCGTAGACGGTTTCGAGTCAGGGAACCATCTAACGAAGAGTGTTTCGAGCAACGACTACGGGAGTCGCAAAAGTATGTGGACACCACAAATTCTGACTCCACAACAACACCTTTGATTCTAGCAGAATGGAACCTTCACTATTTCGATTCCTTGGCTACGGAACCTTGGTGTACTTTACTTTGCAGCATTTTTTGAGCTTTTTTTAATTTAACGTTTTTTAATGCTGGACACAGTTTCCTTCGTCTCTGAATTATGTGTACACTCAAAAAAAATCGAAATCTTTTAAATAAAAGTCTGGCAGCTCCAATATGATTTTGTGCTAGTTTAGGTCATTTTATCCGGCATGCCCCTGAACGAGGTTCCTCATGGTTGTCTCGTGTGTAGCATCGCAAGCAGCAAATGTTGCCGCCTTGACGGTGATGAACCGCACTGGACTACCGGCTGTCCAATGCGGTTTATCACGTCAAGGCGCCAACATTTGCTAAAGATTGCACACAATGAAAGCAATCAGTAGAAACATGTGACAATATTCACCAATATCAATACCGTTGTGCAGGAACTTTTCTTTGCTGGAAACGAGACAACTGCTGCCGCGTTCTGCTGCTGTAGAACATGTTTCCTGCATCGCCCATTTCTCAAAAAGAGATGTGGTGCGACTCAACCAATTATTCGTGTTCCCGACTTTATATGCTTCATGTCGCAGAAGGGGGCTTCACTTTTCTGCTCTTTCTAAAGTCTACCAAACCACATGTACATCCGATGACAGTTGTTTCCGCGGACAGGAGCTCCTACGAAGGCCCCTTCAAAGTCACGAAATTCGTCCTTAGCGTCAGTACTGGACTTTTTCTATTCAGGAATATTATCAAACCAAAAATTTCATGAGATGTTGACCGTTCAAGTTTTTTCAAAGTTTTTTTTCATAAGTTTTTTTTTAAGTTTAAGCACGTTCTCCCCAGATTTCACCTTAAGTGTAGTTGTAGTATTTTCACGGTCAAGCTCTGAATTTGCCATTTCGTCCTCAGCAGATAATCTGGAAACACGCCTTACTTTACTTTATGAATCGCACTCATTTGACCGGAGAGCGCCCAAAGGGTATCTCTTGATGCCAGCAAAGTTCTTGAACTTCCCGACCAACACACCGGCAGTTATCTGACAGTGAGATTACTCAGAGTATTCTTCCATTATTCTAGGCAAGTAGGGAGTATGGATAGTTCTACTGACTGTTATCATTTTGAAAACGTCAGGAGATCACGGCTCAGCGTGTCTTTCACAACAGCCGGCAGTGCAGTGCAGTTCATCACCTCAAGGCGGCAATATTTGCTGCTTGCGACACTATACCTAGAAGAATCATGGGAAACCTCATTTAGGAGCATACCCGATAAAATGATCGAACGAATACAAAATCGTATAGGAGCTGCCAGAATTTCATCTATAATACATTTTTGTTTTTTCTGAGCGTCCACATACTTTTGATTTAAAAAACTTTTTCCACCAATGAAAAAATGTGAAGTCGCCCACAAGACGCTGCGAAGTAAAGTACATCAAAGACACGCTCTGGGATCAGGTATGAAAGTTGAAAACGTGGCGTGGGAGGTTACTGTGGCCGAGCATCGTAGTTCCAGTTTCGCGGCAAAAAAATAGTAAGGGGCGCTATAGCGGAATGCAGGTTTAGTGCGCTCCTTTTGTCCATTGACTCTGCCTCTAAAGCACGCCTTCCAGTGAAAAACGAAGCTGCAGGACGAAAAAGCATGAAAATCGTCACTTGTACGGTCGTAGAGTTCTTATCGGGGAATCAGCTGTGCGGATGAGGGCGTAGTGTGGGGATGGAGTTAATTGGGCACGTACAAACTGGGATCGGAATGGGGTTCTATTTAGGGCAGTTGGCATGTTTTTCTGCTTTTTTCTTCACTATCGAGTTACTCAGAACCTTGTCGTCTATATGCAAACCCCAATCCACTATCTGTGATGGCGAATGATCGCGAATGTTGCCTTTAAGGTTACGTAGCCAAGGAATTGAAATAGTGAAGGTCCCATTTCGCTAGAATCGATGGTGTTCTTGTCGAGTCAGAATTTTGGGTGTCCACACTTTTGTTACGCACTGTACATCACTTCTTCTCTGCATATGCCCCACAAACTGGATGCTCTGAGCAGTCCAAGGACGATTTCTGGGCTCTGCTGGACGAGAAGACGGCTGAAGTGCCACCAAAAGACGGTATTATTGTAGCTGGCGACCTAAATGGACATATATGCACTGCGAAAATGGTTACGCTTGTCATGGCTGATCCGCTTATTTATCCTGAAATGCCGCCGGAGAGCAAATTCTTGAGGCTAGGGCGCATCAACTCGTCATTCTGAACACAAAGTTCCGTAAATGCGGCTCCAATTTCACTACTTTATACAGCGGGCATACCAGACAGCAACGCTCTTTTTTTCTTATCTGACATGGTGATCAAGGATTCGCTATAGACGCCACAATGTTGCCATATGAAAATTGCCACGCAGCTCTGCCCACTGGTTTGTACCCTCGAATTCGCAGCTCCCAGATTAAGCTGACGGGCGGTAAGGAGTGGGAGGCAGCCGTGATTTCTCGTAATCAATTTCCTGGGTCACAACTGTAGAGAAAACCTGGAATGAAGCCGCTGAACCGATACTGCAGGCCGCGCGCTCCGAACTTGGCACAACGAAGCCCGGAAGGCGGATAATTGACAAGGAGGCCTGTTTGTGGACGGACAACGCCAGAGCGAAGATTCGCGAGGAAAAGACTTCACCACTTGTTCCTCATGCAAAACAACTTGCAAATGGCGGAATTAGCACGCTCGTGGCTCATAAAAGCCGGTCACCCTAAGGAGTCAGCAAGAAACTGGAGACGCGCGATGGTGAGCGGCATCTGCACGTACTTGCAAAACCTTGCCACTGCAAATCGAGTGTAGAGGTTTTTTTTGGCATGAATGAAGAAAAGGCTATCTCCTGATGGATCGAAATAGGGTTATGCAACTATGGCGTGGATACTTTGAGAGCATCTTAGAAGTGAAACCTGAAACCAATCTCCTATGCCTCATCAGCATATGGTCCCATTCAAGAGATATCCGTGCAGGGAACAGAAGCGGTTCTGAGAAAGATGAAGGTCAGCAAACCAACAGGCACAATGGTTTGCCGGCTGATCTGTGGAAGTCAACGCTGGTTTTCTGCAGATTCGTCGATAAAGCTCCTCAACCAGCTGGTCGCACAGAAGAAGGTCCCAGTAAGCACTTGAGCACTATACTTCCGATATGGAAGAAGAAGAAGGGCGGCCTGGCAGATTGCTCGAAATGCAGTATGTACTAGTTTTGCATCTCAAAAAGGCGAGAGGATAGCGCCGTTCGCTAGTGAAGAGTCGGCCGCCCCGCCCACCTGGCCAGCATAGGGTTCTATATAGGGCATTTTCCATGATTTTTTTCTGTTTTTCTTCACTAGTGGATCAAGTATTGTGATCAGCTATAGAAGTTGAAGATATGACGTCGGGAGGGTAGTGTGGTTTGCGACGAACAACCTTGTACCGGTTTCGCGGAAAAAATTGTAAGGGAGGGGCGCTATAGCGCAATATAGGTTCAGTGACGCCTCCTTTTTTCCAGTGACTCCGCCTCCAGACTCCGCCTTAGGCCCGCCTTCAGTGAACAACGAAGCTGCGTAACGAAAAAGCATGAAAATCGTCACTTGCACGGTCGTAGAGTTCTTATCGGGAATCAGCTGTGCGGATGAGGGTGTAGTGTTGGAGATGGAATTAATTGGGCACGTACAAGCTGGGATCAAGGTGGGGTTCTATCCGGGGCAGTTGCCATGTTTCTGCTTTTATTCGCTATCGAGTTATTCAGCACCCCGGGCTTTAGCATCATCGACAGGCTAAAGACCGGACGTTCTATAAACAGGGATATGTTAAGGAGAGCTAAAAAGGTCCCACTGGGTGATCTGGAAAGAGGAGGTTCCTGGAGTTTGGTCGAAATGTAATCGAAATGTAACACTTCCTGGTGACAACCCCTTAGAGGAAAAAACCTTAGTAGACCACCCAGTAGGAGCCAGCAAAGTCTTGTCAGCGAGGGTTGAGGGGATGTACCGCTTCGAGTACGATTCCTAAGTGAAACGATCAGCGCTGCTGTAAGATCGTCTTAACGCAGTTGTGGTCGACAGTATGGCTTGGGTGGTTGAGATCCCTCCCGCGATCCTCAAACAGCACTTAATCCACAACCACGGGGATGATCGCCATTCAACCCCTTATTGTGGTAATACTTCGGGAGGCTGATTTCATGGCTTCAGGTGCAACCTACCTAACCTCATACCCACTATGTGGGAATGAATACATTAGGTGCAACCTACCTAACCTCATACCCACTATGTGGGAATGAATACATTGATGAGACTTAGCAACCCCTGTTTTTCAAAGCAAAAGAAAACCCACACGGTTCGAGCGATCTAGGCCACAGACCTCCTGGGTATCATTGATGATTTTAGTGCGAGAAGCTCAGTGTTCTACACGCAAAACGTTGCAAGCCTTTTATATATGCGCTAAAAGTCTCAATATGAACTGCCTCGCCTTCAAGGATGAAAAGATTAATAGAAGGTCGAGGGTGGACGACTTCCCGTTTTTTTTCGGTAGATCCTTTTCCTCACGCCGCTGGACATTTTGATAGTGCTGATAAACGCACTGAGCTTCCTCTGTTCATATCCTCGATCATATTCTGTATGCAGTGCAGTTGGTGCTTGACGTTCATATTAGTTTGTAAGAGCAAGCCATGAAAAATATCCATACGAAAATGCTACTATGATATAACAATCGTATATCGTCACATATATAAATACGAAAAAATAAAAAAAAGAAAAAATGGCGGAACATAAAATATGTATAAAAATCATATATAGATATGAACATCATGCACCATAGCTATGTTGTCCTGAAGGCTTAACGGCTTGTGTCTTCAGCCTTCATAATAAATATTGTAAGCCGTCTCAAGCTCGAGGACGATGGCGGACAGCGTCATGAGTTTTAGGGCTAAGATGAAGTGCATGCTCCTGCTTATAGAGTAACACCTCTAAAATATTTTCTATTTTGCTGCTTGCTTTGATAAGCTGTTGTGGTCACCAGCAGATTCCTTATAATCTTAGCCATGTTTCTTGAATATTTTAGCCCCAACATCGTCGATATTATGCTTACGCTTCTGTTGAGAAACAAGGGTCGAAAAGGATCATCGTCGCGCACATTGGTTAGTTCCATGGCTGCGTGGAGATCTACACGCACAATCGCGACCGATTTGTGAAGAAGACTAGTTCTAATGATTCATGGCTGCTTTTTATACAAGGAGGGAGAAGAGCTGGGCACCTGCTGTCGAAGTTCAACATAATTCTGCTTTCGAAAACAAACTGTGAACTCACCTTCGACGACAGTCCTTGCCATGCAGTAGCGTGCCATTTCTCCGCCCAAAATTGCACTGGAACGGGGCTGTAGGGTAGCGATAGCCGAGTTCCGTTCCCAAACTAAATACGCGCTAGACTGACGGTGCAACAATTATATCGATAGCGAGGCAGTCAGCGGTGGAGGCTACTAGTAGTGAGAGGGCACAGACGAGTAGCACATTTGTCTATGTCTAGGCAAGTGACTGGCGGTGCGGCAGCGCGGGCGGAGTATGGAGGCGACACCAGGTCATCACTACCCTCCAGCCCCGTTTCCGTGTACCTTTAGCCAGAGAAAGTAGCGCGACATTGCTTACCAGTACATTCACCCCATGACAACGATACGACAAGGACCAGGGTCCACGGAGGCGAATGCACAGTTTGCCTTTAAGTTGGTTATGCTAACAAAAAAAGGAAATATAGTGAGGCGTATTGTTTTCAATCCTATTTTGGCGAAAAACCACTTTTTGGTCGGGTTGCCCGGTGCGCGACTAAGCGGCTCGAACTCGTGTTCGTCTGCTTGCCGAGCTTCTAAGTGAGAGGAAAGCCCTCAGATCTTTCAAAAATGGTGCTGAAATTGGCGGCGTGAGATAATAGAATGTCATGACACATGAAGCACCGTACGACGGTTCAGTGGCACAGTTTATCTGCAGCAGCATGTCACCACAATGTGCGAGTCACTTATATACTATGTGACAGGTGTCATGGCACGTGTTCGAAACTAGCAAGTTCTTACATAGCATAAGATCAAGCAATAGCGAAACTGGTCGCGAATATTCGCGACACTCCGGCGCGACAACAATGAATATGAATGGGAGATTCACTGCATGAGTAATCTACTATAAGTAAGAGATGAAAGCAAGCAAAGAGAAACTGTAAAATGAAACAAATGCAATCTGCGAAATAAAATGAATATTGTATCGGGACCTTCGTTTGTCCGCTGATTCTTCTTGATGGCTTTCTTTGTTGTCCTCACTCATCGCACTCGGCCGACCATGTGCCAACGATTGATCGATTTCGAAGCAGTGAAGACAGATCGGCGAATACCATGTATACGAACCGAACGAAGCGATGGCAGCAAGATATGCCATATGAATAGCAACCGTCAGAGAATATTGTTGTGTACGAGCCGAGTGAGTGATGACGGTACAGAGCGAATAGCGGTGGCGTCAGTAGAACAACTGGACGAGACGATAGGTGATACAGGATGAATAAAGACGAAGGGAAAGCGGGTAGAAGGGAGGGGAGGGGTTGCGACGTTCGTTTTCACGACCGTGCAACCTCTTTTCAGTGAATCTTTTCACATCTTTCTTCTTTTGAAAGAAGTCGATGCGCTTGAATATTTGTGGCGGGCACAGCAGAACGTTGTGGTCACGACCACAATAGGAACAGTCGATGCCACAGTCATCAGCGTGTCTTGGCTGGAGACATTTGTTGCACAGAACGGAGGTTAGCTGCTTGAACTGCACGAGAGACTGCGTCCCGGAAACGGCAGCAACGACCGGTAGGGTGTGAGTCATTGTTGTCCTCGATGGAACAGAATACACAGTTGGATTTGGGTTCAGTTCTTTTGAGGATCAGATCGATTTTGTGATTCGGAGTATCGGCTTGATGGTTAAGCATGTTGATGGTGGGCTCCATCTTCGCGTCGAATGAGTTGATGAACAAAGTCAGCTGATTCTTCAGTTCTTTGACATCGTCAGCAATGGGCTCGATGTGGATTGCGAAGTCAACGACGTCCATGGGAACGAAGAGGCGAATGAGTGGTTTGATGGTATGAAGCCATGTCTGTAGTTTTGCGACGTATTTTTCTGCTTCTATTCTACAGCTGTCTCTGCGAAGGAACATGCAGAGGGAAGGCAACTATAGTGGGAAAGGAAGGGCTCTATTTTTGGCATATCTTTTTGATAAGCTCATAAGCTGCGTGAAGAAGTGAAAGTACTAACTGGGCGAATAGTTCAGCGCATGTGAACAGTATTTGAATCAAGGTAAAGGATAAGAGTCGGTCCTAAGAAGTATGTTGCTATGCCAATGATCGCAGTGGCTGTGAATATGAGGAGTGCAGCCTTCCAGTGATCAGCTGCAGCCCGTAGAAGGGGTCTTAGATCGGGGATGTTGAAGTCATGGAACCAGCTCGTAGGTCCTGTCCAGGACTTTTCATGGAGGTCTAGGATTTCAAAGTCATGAACATGGGGCATATAAGCTAGGGTAGCATGCAAATGCATAGCAGGAAACGTTCAATGTGGCTCCTTCTAAGCAGTTATAGCATCCTCTGATAGGTCCTAGGACACTTTGCAGGCCTGTCGCACCACGTATTCAGCTGGTCTCTTTCATGATCTTGGATTCGATTGTCATTTCCTCCTTTGTGGAGGGTGCGGTGATCGATTCGTTTTCGCCATGATTTTTTGCAACCGGAATATCCGGGATACTGAGAGGCATTTGCCAACTCTGGGATAATTGTGGAGGGCTTGATTTGCGAGCACACTTGTGCTGTACATGATCCCATTTGCGCGCATCTTTTGACACTAAACACTGTGTAGCGTGAATCCCTTGTAAAGAACAAGGATCGCTTGGAACAATGCAGTTCCACTGCGAGTCGCTGCACGGAGATCATGCCTACTGATGTATTTGCGTGTAAAATGGTGATACATATAGCATTATTGACTTCATTGAATAAACTTCTCTGGTGAACTCAATAGAACAAGTGCCGTTGGAACTGCAACTGATTTCGGTGTAATGTCTCATGTGTCCGTGTTGGCATGCTTCTGATTTCTCGCTGAGATGACTAATGCGAGAGCTACTATTGCAATAATGCCTATGCGCTGCGGAGTGAATGGTCTTAGGCTATTGTTTTTGCCGCCACAGCTGCCGGTGTTCCACTTGGGTCTCTGTGTTGCTCACGCAAGGAGTCGAACTTTTCGACACTTTTAGGATGATCGGCGACATCTCCCGCTTTGCAATTGCGTTGGCGCGCGCTACTTCGCAATTGAACAATGGTGAAGGGTACGGAAAAGGCGAAATAAATGCTGAGTGCGACCGATATGAATGCTTTAATGGGCCAACAGTGTGGATTACCGATCAAGTGTTTTGAAAACATAGCTTTAGAAGTTTCACATACATGTGGGAGAGAGCAATTGATGCGATATTCTTTCACCAATGTTTGGTTCGTGTATCTCATCAGAATGCTTATGCTGCTGTTTGTAGTTGTTGATGGCAAGTGGAGAATCAAGTCATCCTGCTTGTGGAAAGCGTTTGCAGGTCTGTCTTACACAGAGTTCAAAAGTGGTATTGGGCGGGATGATCCTGACTGCTCCGTTGTTGCAAGAAAGTGGTGGAGAAGCCTCAGTGTGAACTATTGGTAGGGTTATCATGGTCACTGTCATGATTAGAGAAGATGTGACCATTGGTGGAGGGGTTTAACTAAGCTCGTCTTCCTCTCTCATAAATCTGATTGTTTCCTTAATTTTTTGCTTTGCTTTGACTTCGGCTTCTCTTGGAGGAGGATGTCTACAATGGGTGTTCTCATTTTCGTGTTTCTCGGAGGAAGCGCTATCTTCAGATGAGGGTCGTTGCTCTTCGGAGCTGATGGGTATTATTTCTAGGGGGTAGATTTTACTTAGTGGTCTGTGCCATACGTGCCTATTGGGCATCAGAAATTTTCGCTGATCGTACCAATCCGTCTGCGCTTCTCACCAGATCGAGGATCTTTCCGTAGGACCAGCTACCACGTGGAATGTTTTCCTGCTCAATAAGGACGATCTCCCCAATGTTGGTTCTCGCTAATGGCGTATGTCGGCGTTGTTTACGCTGTGCGCTTTGAATTTCGCGTAAGGCAGTGAGATACTCTGTATGCCATCTTTCCCAAAACTTATTGGCATTTAGATTCATATGCTCGACGCTTGTCTAGCTTGGGAAATCGTTTGTATAAGATCTGGGTCGTAGTCAGGGTCGTCCAGATGGCCTTCTGTTGGGGCTAAGTCATATTTCAGACTACTCTGAAGAAAGTCTATGGGCCTGATGGGTATTTCGTCAACACATGAACTCAAATGAGTGAGTGGTCTTGTGTTGATAACGGCTTCAATTTGAGTGACAGCCGTATATAACTCTGAGTGGGATAGCTTTCTCCTTCCGATAGCCTTCGCGAAGGCGCGTTTAACCGTACCAACCAATCTTTCCCAAGCTCCTCCCATCCACGGCGCAGCCGGTGGGTTGAATATCCATTGAATTCGATGGTTGGCGCTGTAGGATAGAACAGTATTCTCTCACTTCCTATTGAAGCATGTTGAAACATGAATTCAACAACACGCTGCCCCAGTTTGGAATTCGTTCCACAATCAGTTCGTATGATTTGGGGTGCGCCTCTCCTGGAGATTAATCGTATGAACGAATTGAGGAAGGCTTCTGCGGACATATCTTCTACCACTTCTAAGTGAACGGCTCGCGTGGTTAGGCATGTGTGAAGGTAAATGTAGAGTTTTCATTGGTCTTCGAAGAGTATTCCCATGAAATCGCAACCGACGGCTCGAAAGGGCTGAGTGAGAACAGCTCTATCGGATGGTAGCGGCGGCATTTCTGGGGCTCTAAACGGGAGACCGTTAACCTTCCTACATATCACACAGCTTTTCAGAAATTTATTGTAGACTCCTGATGGGCGTGGAATCCAAAAGCGCTGTCTAGCGATGCACAGAGTGTGGTACTTGCCGCAGTGCGCATTCCTAGTGTGGATATCTCTAAGGACGAGACGAGTTATTTCTGAATCTTTTGCGAGGAATATGGGATTTTTCGTATCATGCGGCACAAGCGAATTCTGGAAACGCGATGCATTCCTTGTGATACCTCGTTCGTCTCGAAATATTCTCTTTTGGAGGAATCTCTTGCGCAATTTTTCCATGGAAATGGAAGCGTGGGTTTGGCGAAGTAGTAGTGTCTCGCTCAACACTAAGTCATCCGCTGTGATGTTAAACTGGGGACTGAAGCGATGTAGGTATGTGAGATGAATTTGGTGATCGCTTTGAGGTTGACATTTTTCTCCCAGTTGAGAGCACTTTTCGCGACTCGAGCGGTCGTTCTGAGTGCTTTGTTGAGACACGAAAAAGGCGAGAGCTGGAACAAGTGGTGACGGAATTGAGATTATGCTCAGTAGCGGGCATCTCCAAAACGAAATCATCCAATGTTTTCTTTCCTTCTTCTTCTTCTTCTCTAGCCTTCGTTCTTGCGGAGTGTTTCGAAGGCTCTGAGTCGACCACATGCTTGTTCACCGCTTAACCAGTTTAGTCTTTTATCCATGGTAGGGCATAGACCTGCGTGGCGCTCACATCGCGGCTACCTGCGTCAGCGGAATTGTCTTCAGTAGGAACGTGCAAAAGGCTCACTCCCACTCCCTGAGAAATAAAGCCTCTTTCTGCTTTAGAATGCGGCATTTTTGATTTTCGACGAAAGCGGGTAGGCTACGATGGGAAGTAACCCATGAAAGTGCAATTTCGCTGTCACTGACTATGTTGATCTTGTGGAATTTTATCTTACTGGCAGCACTTATAGCCTTTGCAAGACGAAAGGCCATAAGGATGGCCACCATTTCGAGTCTCCGTATGGTTTGTTTTGTTTTCTTGGACGCCAAGCGTGTTTTTCCGCTTACGAGCGGCGACATTCTTTTTGTACTTTCCTGACGAAGGAAAGCGCAGGTTGCTAGCGCTGTCGCACTAGCATCTGCAAAGACCCATAAGCTGCAGGTGGCGTCGAGGCATTCAGTCGACGGTCCCACGTACCGTGGTAAGGAAATGCAGACGCCATTTAGTTCTTGACAGGCCTCGTTCCATTTCTGGGCAAGGTCATCTGGCACTGGGTCCTTCCATTGTGTATCGTATATCTTTCTCATGAGATGTTTGAGGCGAATTGTCAATGGACATACACTTCCGATGGGATCGTAAATGGAATTAAGGACACTGACGACATCCTTCTTTGTAAGGCTAGATTTTTTACACAAGGCTAGCTTGATTCTGAATTGATCCCTTTCCTTGTCATAGATCACTCCCAATAACTTTGTAATTCCTTCAGGAGCTTTGTCTATTTTTGGTATGGCGTCATTTACATCTTTGTGGCTGGAGGCGTATTCGCGGAGGTTGATTGCTATTTCGGCTAGCAGTTTCTTGCTCTCTCTGTACTTGACAATGGCCTCGCTGTGTTGTTGCAGTTAGGAAAATATTGTCAACGTAGAGGTTGATCGAATCTCTTTCGAAAGCTGTGTGTCCTTAGACTTGCAAGGAATGCGAGAAGCGACATGTTGAGAATACTGGGTGAGGGCTTGGCTCCGAACGGTACTCTTTTGAAACGATATTCGATTATGTTTTCTCGCGTTGGAGAATTATCGGGGTTTTTGAGCCAAAGAAATCGACACAAATCTTTGTGTGCCTCGAGTAGTTTATTTGCGTGAAGGCAGCCTCTATGTCGCAATTCAGTGAGAGATGTCCTTTTCGCTTGGAAGATGCGTCGAAAACGATGCGAAGTGGTTTGGGCTTGTGTTTCCGCCACACTCCTTAATGAGGCATATAGTAAAGCCCGACAGAATCGGGGACGGGTCCAGATACTCTTTCAATTATGTCGTCCTTTTCGAAGGAGCTCACTGTTCTCTGTGCTATTTTCACTTGGAATTCCCATACCCTCTAATTCGAAGAGCTTGTCAAGCATCGCGCTTTCGGATGCAACGTCCGCAGTAGCGGTCATGTTGTAAGAGACCACAGGCATTGCCACAGAAAGGTCTTGAGGATCAATCGATCCACGCCCATGAATTGATGGACCGAAAATTGTATTAGCCAAACGCAAGCCCGATGGTGTTATAATAGTGTTGCTGTCTAGCATGAAATTGTAGTAATAATCCAGTCCAACTAGAATTCTCGGGAGTTGATGTTCACCTCGTAAAGTCGGGTTACATACAAGGAATGTTTCTGTCCTCAAGGAACTGCTTATCGACTGCGCAGAGCCGGACACCTGGGAACCCCTTTGTCAAGAGTGGCTTAGTTTGTATCAAGATTTCCATGTCCTTACCATACGCAGTGCCTATTCTACGTTCACGATGTTACTTTCGAATATCTCTGTGCTGCCTCCGATTCCTGACATTATACAGGTTTCCGTTCTCATGTTGGGGAGTCCGAGGTTCATAGGCGATATTCCTTCTTCGATTATAGTCTTTTGTGCGCCTGTATCGAAAAAGAAATGGCTTTCTCAAAGCTCTGAGAATTGTAGTTCCAGATTCGACCTTCTGCGGTCATAAGAACAATTTGCTCTTGGCTTCGATTGCTAGGAGCTTTTTCAATAGCGGCATGATTCTCCGTATTTTCAGTCGCTAAGCTTTTTGCTGGCTGATGTTCTGATGAGAACTCATCCAATTTGTCTTGTATCTCTTCAGTATTGATATGAAAATTGGTTTTGTTACTTCTTGGCTGTGGCAGTTTTAGCCTTCGAGTTTCATTAGCGTTTCCATTTCTGATAAGAGTTCTGGTCTTCGGCTGCTGCTTCTGTTCGTTGAGCAATGGTCGCGCTTTGGACTTCTATTTGGATTGGTATGGGTTTGAAGAATATTGGAGTTTGCTCCCCTGCATTTTCTGTTGAAAAGCACAGTCTGATGTTGTGGAGTTCACCGCATAGCATACAGTTCTCCCTCGTGAATTCTCTGCTGGAATGCTCAGTCGAGTAGCACTTCCAGCACAGGCGTTTTTCAACTGCAATTTTTCGTCTTTCTGCTACAGTAATTGGGGATCTGCACTGCCAAGGGAAGTGACCGCTCTTTTCACAGATCACGCATCGTTTGTCTCTGGCATTTGTATTCTGTTGTTCCTTTTCTTTTGTGTATGATAGGCTGCATTCGAGACTGATATACTACTTAGCTCTTATTTCTGTTTCAATCATTTGCATGATGCTTTCTACTGTAGCATCTTCATTCTCTCTCATTTTGACAAGCACGGGCTCAACGATATTTTGATGGAACTTACTCAGAATCAATTCGATCCACATTGCATCCGTTGTGGTGCGGATGTCTTGTCCTGCGGATACCATCTGATTGAAGTAACATGGATATCCTGTCGTAAACAAACTCGTTGCTTTGTGCACTTTGGTCCGCTTGTCGGAGAGCGCGAACTTGCTGGACAATGCGGGACCTATTGGCGGGCTTGTTCCCATATTTCTTTTTTAATGCTTGTATCATCCAGTCGTAATTTTGGGGCAGAAGTTGGATACCCTTGATCGCTTTGTCTGATCGTCCGCGTAAACTGTCTTTCAGAAGCAACATTTTTGCGATGACTGACAGCGAAGGGTTATCATGAACGAGGGTTTGGTATGCTGCCCAAAATTCGGGAAATTCTTCTTCGTTGCCGTAGAACTTTGGAAGATTTATTTTTGGTGGTGGTATTGGCGAGATTTCTTCTGGTCTATGCGCTTGGCCATCCGACATATTGCTTTCCTGCGTATTGGCATTTTCCAATTTAGGATCCGTGTGTGCGCTTTGTGCCCTAGGATACTTTCCCAGTTTGCGAGCAAGTCTGTTTTCGTTGCTGGAGCTTCTGTGAGTCGTGTTCTCAGCATATACGAAAGCTCCGTTGCTTCGCTTATCACGTCTGTGAGCTTCTGTTCGTTTTCAAGTTTCTCAAGCTCTTGGAAGGATCATTTTCCTATCGTCTTTGTTTTTCGTAATGTCATAGTCAGCCTTCATTTTATATATGAGCGACTGCAACTTATCTCTTGCGCACTCAATTTGCTGTATGCTACCTCCGATCAGATCGACCGCGTTTAGTGACTCTTCATATTGGGTGTAGTCGTCTGACGAGTATTTCTGAGGCTGCGCGTATTCTTTGAAATTTGCGATCAGCGACTTTAGCGTTTCGACGCTTTTGATATAGGCTTGCAATATATGATGGCAAGCCTATATTGAAAAGCGTCGAAATTCCATCGTTTCGACTCGATGGGGGCCTCAGCGGGCCGCTTTGAAATCAGAACTTCTGATTTACTGGTCTAGAGACCAGATTTCTCTCGTGATTGTAACAGTATTTGGCCGATGCACCAAAACTGTTACGACGGTTCAGTGGCAAAGTTTATCTGCAGCATATATCACCACAATGTGCGAGTCACTTATATACTATGTGACAGGTGTCATGGCACGTGTTCGAAACTAGCAAGTTCTTACATAGCATAAGATCAAGCAATAGCGAAACTGGTCGCGAATATTCGCGACAACCGTCGAATTTAAAAACCGCACGAAGTCTTGTGTGTTACTTTCATGAAAGAACAGCCGTTCCGTCGAGGAAAGCATAGTATGACTAGTCGCTCTAAAAAGAGAGGTCATTCAGATCGTAGCGCCCTTTTTAGAAATGGTTTGTTGCATGTTGTAGGGGTCCATATA
Organism: Cooperia oncophora; assembly: GCA_036418165.1. Lineage (NCBI taxonomy): Eukaryota > Metazoa > Nematoda > Chromadorea > Rhabditida > Trichostrongylidae > Cooperia > Cooperia oncophora. The sequence goes on from MU912505.1 coordinate 25,921, forward strand.
AGGATCACAAAAATGGGTTTCGTTTTTGCTATGCATTTCTGGGAATGTCAAAAAATGAGTGAAAATTTGCTAAGGAAAAGCGATTTGGAGCCATTTTTCTGGGACGGTAGTAATGTGGCATAAACTGGCAGTTCACAGGTAACCATCAGCTCGCGGTAAGGACGACTGTCCAAAACGCCTATTCCAGAGACTTTATTAAGAAAGGTCGAGGTTGGGTGGTCGTTACCACGACCTGAGGTGAACATTGCTATCCTCCGTTGAACTATGATGTCGCACTTGAGTTCTCAACCACGAGGGTGGAGACATTACGCGAAACGGAGAGACGCAGATAGTCGCCGTTCTGTGCAGTGAAAAGTCCTCCAGAGGACTTTTCAAAGATGGCCATCTCTGTGGTGCGAGTTGGGGGTTCTTCAACAGCTTTCCAAGTCCAGAAATGCTTAGATCACAGGCCTAGGTATAGCGGGGAGGACAAAAGTGGGTGGTAGGGTTGATGGCCCGAGGGAATGTAAATCGAGATGTGGGGAGGGCGTGGCCATCCATTGCACAGTTGAAGAGAAACTTTGAAAAAAGTGAAATATTTTCTAGTAAAACGGGTACAAGGGGTGATTAGAAAAAAATGCAAATATCATATAAAGATGTGCCATTAGAATATGAAATGATGTAGCCGATTACCCTAATCGACTAGGGGGATGGAGGTGAGAATAAAAAAAATGAAAATTTGACTAACTAATTTGACTGAAAACATAAGTGTTTGCCATGTTCAGTTCATTGCTTGTTACCAGGGACCGCCGCTAAGTCGGCATACTAATGATTAGCGTAGCGACAATTGTGCGCGCTACCACTCGCATGGTGATGAGATCGATACCGACCGCTGAGCGAAGTTTTGCAAATAGCCTAGCGAAGCTCGTTGTTTCCAGCGTGGTTGCCTCGCTCATACATCGCTCGTTGTTCTGCATAACTGCGAGCAACTCATCACATTTGATTGCGAGATTTAGACAAATTACTACCGTCCCTGCTCTCTTTTCTATTTCTAATGTTGAGTATGCATAACAGATGAGACTTTCGTCTGCATCAAATAACGCAGGTTTAGATGACAAAAGTGCTTTAATTTTCACACAGTGTGGTAACATTGAAGTATCGTAAGTGATTCTACATAGCTGCATCCCCCTCCCCCTCCGCACGTAGGGGGAGGGCATTCAAAGCCACGTTGGCGCCAAAAGTCCTGGCATCGGCGCCAATTATTAAGGTCAGAACCGTGATCAGGGCCGCTATTCACCCCTATATGCAGACTTTCAGAGGAATCGTTCCCCTCAAGCTATTCGGGTTATCATGATAGGCCTTGCTGAACTGCTGGCTATCAGCATCCGTAACCAGTATCCTCTAGCTGTCGTTATCTAACTTGGATACCTGAACCTTTCTATACTAGTACAAACGCGCATAATGACCACAACTTCTGAAAACGACAGATATGTGCATTGCACAATATCTACACCTGAAAGTTAAAGTGGAACCAGTTACGCTGGGTGCGCTGATCGGGTGCCACTGCCAACCAAGTGGTCGGTCCATTATCACCAAAACCTCCAAAATTTTTTTGCTGAAAGTTCATATGCGGGGTAACTGATGGCCCCAATCACGATTCTGACACTTATTTCATGCGCCGAGGCCATTTGACGCCAGCATGGCGCTAAACAGCCCATGCGTGCGGGTTGACAACGATTTCAGTGCAAGAAAGCTCCTGCAACAAATCGGCGGCAAGTTGCGCTGTGGTCAAAAATGAGTGTCGTATCCGTGAATAGAGCATCGAATAACCCTCATAGCGCAACTTCCAGTGAGATTATCCTCAACAGTGTTTCGGGAGCCAATAGTTAAGTAGGTTCTGTTCGTGAATTATCAGTGTATAGAATGACCCCTTAAATGGCATATATCCTTGTTACAATTTTCACTTTAAATTCACCCCTTTTCAAAGCAAATTCACCCGCTTTTCAAAACCAAATTCACCCATTTTCAAACCAAATTCACCCACCTTCCGAATCGAATTCATCCACCTTTTGAATCAAATTCACTTATTAGGCCGCGCAATTCATCAACCAAATCACGCCAGACACTACTGCGCCCGCCCCCTCGGCCACGCCCACTTGCTTTTTGCGGAATTTTGATATTTTTTCAAAATTTTTGCATTTTTGGACTGCTACGTGAAGCCCCGCCCACTGTGAGAGGCTCCGCCCACTTTGGAGAAGCCCCGCCCACTTTTCAAAAATGGTGCAAATCGGCAGTATAGAGTCTCGGCTGGCATGCTAGGGTATTGCTGATCATTCGGAACAAACTTTGCCTGATTTTCTTGTTCCGAGTGACGAAAGCCAAGAACCTTTACTGCCGATTTACACCATTTTTGAAAAGTGGGCGGGGCTTCTTCAAAGTGGGCGGAGCCTCTCACAGTGGGCGGGGCTTCACGTAGCAGTCCAAAAATGCAAAAATTTTGAAAAAATATCAAATTCCGCAAAAAGCAAGTGGGCGTGGCCGAGGGGCGGGGCCCGCAGTAGTGTCTGGCGTGATTTGGTTGATGAATTGCGCGACCTAATAAGGTTCGATTCGGAAGGTGGGTGAATTGGATTTGGAAGGTGGGTGAATTTGGTTTGAAAAGAGGGTGAATTTGGTTTGAAAAGGGGTGAATTTGGTTTGAAAAAGGTGAATTGGTTTGCAAAGGGGTGGATTTCCTTTGAAAAAGGTGAATTTGGTTTGGTGGATTCCCTTTGAAAAAGGTGAATTTGGTTTGAGGGGCAGATTTAAAATGAAAATGGTGTACATCACCACGCACGCAGGAACACAAGGAGACGGAAATTCGAAAAATGCAAAGATTCGTCCCCGAGCGGATCCGATCCACAAACTCCCGGTTTCAAGGCCCATCGCCGTCAACCATGCAATGGGGTCTGCGAGAACCATTGAAGTAACTTCAATACAGCCTTTCTTCATGCCATGGAACGTACTTTCTTATTGACTTTATTTTGCTCTCTTTCCGTAGAACATCTTATAAGCTATGCATATTTGAAGTTACAGCAGAACACGGCTTTACTAGATGGTTGATATTGCTCTATCTTGTCAAATTTTTTTCACTCATTTTTTGGCATTCCCATAAACGCATAGCAAAAACGAAACCCATTTTTGTGACCCTTATATGGACCCCTACAACATGCAACAAACCATTCTAAAGAGCGCGTAACGAGCCGAATGACCTCCTTTGTAAGGTTCTTGTCTCATGGAGAAAAGGAATTCGTGATTCAATGATCTAAACTGGAAGTCGATAGCAGGAAAAAAATGGAAGAGGGGACCAAGACCAACAGCAGAACCGTGTCGTAAAAAAATTGCGCTATTTCCTGTAGCATGGGATGCGCCTGTGAATTCATGAGCCAGTGCTTGCCCTGAACGCCACGATCGGACCTGGAGGAAAAAAATGCGTATTTTTATTCCTTGCCCCGAGTCACTAATAACTTCAGTGTTGGTGAAAACCCTTCTTACAAAAGGGCCACTGGTAACTGCTCACTTCTGCGAGCTGAGCTGATCGCTGAACATTGAAAGCAGGTGACAGTCCTCGGTGACGGGGTGACCTACAAACACCCGAGCCTCATTACTCATGTGTTGTATGCCACATGATTTCCGAGATAGGACACTGCGTCTGCGGGAGCCGACGCGCAGTTACAAGGCCCCGAGTGTGAAAAGTAGCGAGAGTCTCCAATGCAAGAACGGTGTCGGGGTCCAACTAGGCTAGTCCAAAAATCACGCAGCGCGTGGAGGTTTGTGTTGCCACACTGAACGTTGGTACACTGACTGGATGCTCGTATAAGTACTGTAGCGTAGAAGGATCGACTTCTGTGCGGTGCAAAGACGGGTGGGACAGTTCCAGGTCGAAAGAAATCGTCTGCCGTTTCAATCAAACCCGTTCTTTGAGGCAGGCCGAAAACCACAAGTGGTGTGGCTGTAATCGTGTCACACGGGTTCCGTGACTCGCTTACGAGCGCAGTTCTTTTCGAAGACCAATCAATAAAGGTTGTTGTCGCTGTTTAGCAACGATTATTGTACTTTTTCTCTGCATATGTCCCTCAAAACGATGATCTGAGCAATCCAGGGACGATTTAGGGCTCTGCTTGATAGATAGACGGCTGAAGTGCCACCACCGGGGACGGTATAATTGAAGGAGGCGACCAGAATGGGCACGTCGGTGCTGCGAAAGATGGCCTACGGTGAGAAAATCCTTGGGTGTGCAGATGTGCACAGTCTCATCATTTTGAGCACAAAGGTTCGCACCGCGGCTCCCATCTCACTATTTTTTAAAACGGGAATAGCAGACAGGAACACTCTTTGCTCTTATGTGACCGATCGAGGACTCGCTACAGACGCCAAGATAGTGCCATATGAAAGTTGCCACTGCCCGCTGGTCTGCACCCTAAAATTTGCAGCTCTCTGATCGAATCAGGCAGAGCGATGCAGTCCCGAAAGAATTGAGCGATGCGGACTAAGCGGGGGATGACTGTGCCTCCTCGCATTCCACTGCCTAAGGTCACAAATGTTGACGAAAACTGGAAAGAAATCGTTGAGGCGATGACCCAGACCGCCCGGTCTAAAAAGGCATAAGGGAGCCTGGACGGCGGGGAACTAACAAGAAGCCCTGTTAACGGACAAGGAAAAGTTTGCGGGAAGATACGGTTCTACCACGTG
>MU912505.1:31179-47194 GCA_036418165.1 Cooperia oncophora
GACGAAAACTGGAAAGAAATCGTTGAGGCGATGACCCAGACCGCCCGGTCTAAAAAGGCATAAGGGAGCCTGGACGGCGGGGAACTAACAAGAAGCCCTGTTAACGGACAAGGTCAAAGTAAAAGTTTGCGGGAAGATACGGCTCTACCACGTGTTTCTGAAAGCTGGTAGAAGTGCAGGGAAGCGAGGAGTGCGGCAAAAAATTTGTGACTGCTGTGAAGGCCGCTCACTTCCATTAAGATTGCTGATACGTAATCAATCGTGCAGAACATTCAAGTATCTTGGAAAGGCAATTGCGTTCGATAGATCTGAACTCAGAAGTGAGCGCACACGTCAGCGCTGCATAGCCTAAGTGGTGAACGATGTCAGCGATCCTCTGCGACAAGAAGATGCCTCACCGCTCCAAGTCGAAGATCTATAGAACTGTCGCACGACCGGTTGCTATACATGGTCTCAGTGCTGGCCTGGGGTCAAAGAAGGTGAAGCTCACTTCGGCGTTATGAGGATGAAAACGTTGCGTTGGACGGCAGGTCTCACGCGTTCGGAACGGATTCGGAAAGCGGTAAAAACAACCTTTCAAAGTGTTATGACTTGAAACTCTGCACACCGAGTTGGACTTAGCGGATTTACACGAAACGCAAGGAAAAGGAAACGAAGAAGGTTAATTTTTGAACAACATCACGCCTATCCAGTGTATCAAATGGAAATAACCCCACGAAAAACGCATCCTATACCATGCTCAAGTAATGTACGCAGCCACGCCGCTCCATAGCTAGGATGTGCAGTGAACATCGTACTGCTCATTATTTGTCTCTCAGTGATGTAAAATATCCGACTCGCTATGAAAAGAACATAACGCTGTCTGAGACAGACACAGATCAGCCTAACGTTCTCTCAACACTAAAGCATATAAGTAAAGGAGCATTAGTTTCTTACCTTGGAGAATGTGTTTGCTCGTCTTTGTCATCAACAGGCCCTGCGCTGGGGCTATGCTAAAAACGCGTGACAGACACTACTGGGTTTTCGCGAAGCGCGACGATTCTCAGTGCGTCACTCGACACCGCGAATATGGACGATGCTTGGGGTACTGATTTATTCGTTGTTCGACAAGCAAAAAGTATTTGTGCAGTGCAGCTGCTTGTTTGAAATATTCATTTGCGACTTCAGATTCAGAACGACGGTGAAGAGAGCAATGATGCGCTTGGGAAAACGTGCTACATCTCACTACACCAAGAGAGCGATTATGAGGCTCGGGAAGAGATCTTTCGCCTTGAGCAGTCGGTAAACATCACAAGTGCTAGTGATATACCGTTTTCACTTTATACTTACCACATTTCTATCAAAATTCACTACTTTCCTAACCCATTTCAAACTGTCGAAGCAAAATCACCCCTTTTCCAATCAAATCCATCATCCTTTTGGGATGGCAACTGATTAACCAGATCGCCCCAAACACCACCGCAAGGACCGTTTTGACGGCCGTGTCTACTTTTCAGCGCAGTCGTGAATTTTCAAATTTTATTTTATAGTTTCTGTTTCTATGACTTGACTTTGGCTGTTTCGCACATACACACTGACTGAAAAGTTTTGTACGTCGACACATGGCCGACTCCGTACACTTGCTGAAGAATTTTGGTTTCCTCTTCCAGGCTCCGAAGAAGGCAATCGTGCCGAAACGTTAGCCGTTCACTGTGTATACCAACCTCGTGTGAAGTTTGAAAGCAAATAAATATTCAACGATTATGCCGAGGTTCATCGAAAGCTGGACATGGCGGCTGAAGAATTTCGCAAAATTTCATAGCTTTCTTCATTTTTGTTTGTTTCACATCCACTCTTCACACAGTGGAGGTGTTCATATACGCGCATTTATGCACTGACACAATAAGTTCCTCGAGCCACACTTACTTAATGCACCTTACCGCACCTTGAACCACACATGATTTTGCGTCTATTTGCGAAATTTTTAATCTCCCTTGGAATTCTCGTTTTTTGGGCTGTTCAGGCTTGCCCCGCTCACCATGGAAAGTTCCGCCCTTCCCGTAAAAGTCTGCTAACTTTCGAAAATGATGAAAATCACCAGGCTAGGGTCTCAACTGGCATGTCTTACTCGTCACTGGGAGCAGAAAACCAGGCGAAGTTTGTTCGACAAAAAACAGAGCGATGTTAGCTCCGATCATGAGCGGTAGAACTCGGAGCTATTCAGAAGTAAGAAAGTCTTGAAAACGGGTTGAAGTTCTTGAAATTCTGCAAATTTAGTGGAGGGTGGATGTGAAACCAACAAAGTTGAAAAAAGTTATGAAAATTCAAAGTTTGACAAAATCTTTGAAAAGAAGGCGGAGATGCTCATAGGTCGATGTATTGTAATTCTAGTTAGTGTGTATGTGCGAAACAGCAAAAGTCAAAAGCGAAACATATTAAATAAATTTGAAAAATAATGACCGCGTTGAAAAGTGGGCGTGACCATCCCGGCGGAGTTTGCGATAGCTTCTAGCGCAATCTGGTTGGTTGATTGTCCGGTCTAAAGAGTGTGGTGGAGTTGCTTTGGAAGGTTGTGGATCTGGTTTGAAGAAATGGTGGCTTCAGTTCTAAAAGTGCTGACTTTATTTGGAAAGTGGTGAACTTGAAGTGAAGACGGTATAGAATTTCTCCTCCTGTCGTCAACATTTTTCAGTCACATCAGCTGCTGTTGTTCATCATGATTTCGAAGAGAAAGATCTGTGAGAATAAAGCACATTCGTGTGGAACACAGCATTATGGTCGTTACTGCATCTTAATTTGCAAAAAAAAACCTAGCCGTTCTTCCTGGAGGGGGACGCCTTATGGAAGTGCGACACTGCTGATCACTAGTGAGTCACAGCCCACAATTTACCAGGGAAGTCCGTCAACTTACCATGGAACTTTGACTGGAGGCCTGGGAGGTCGATAGAGCCTGTAATGCTGTTTACAAATATAGATGTCAAATTTGTGCATTTCACAAGTGACTTATGAGCAGATCAAGTTATTTGTGGTACACTACGGTTGGAAGCTGGTGGTGAGCCATGGAGCATAAGTGAGGTATATGCCGAAATCAGTCGTGATTTTTCTCGTTACACGGGCACAGCATGGTGCTTCGTTCCCATGAATGCTGAAGTTTTGCTTCATTTCTAATCCATGCTGTTCTGTTCATTTCACTCTGATTACCTGATTTTTCGACATACTCCATGAATACATGGCTGCGTAGCTACAACTCGTGGCAGATCAAATTGATACCTGTAGCTGTGCCATTGATTTATATTCATTGCCCATGTCCTTCTTTCAAGTAAAGGTGGTCCCGATAGTCCTGGCAGAATCCAGATGCCGAAATACAGCGATGCTGCAACTCGAAAGGAGAGGAAAATTGCCGCAACATTGGCTGCTATACTGCGCGACGTGGACGCAGATGGAGTTAAAGCAGAAACGGAAGAAAACTTGATATGGGATATCTCTATCAAATATGACTGGGAATACTGCGACGATAACGACGGAGGCTGTGGCCGCTTTCAATCTCAACGTTCCAGCAATGTTGAGATTGAAAGCGTAGTTTACATTGCCACATCATCAGTAACTAGAGAGGAGGTGCGTATGCGTCTTGAATCATCTCACTGGAAACTCATGGTCGCCCTTCCGTGATACCGACACCATAGAGGAAGCCGCACCTGGGTTGGGTAGCATAGTGCGAAACTACTCGAATGAGCCAGTCCAGTTCTTGTTCTTTGCACTTTACAGGCCGCAAGGTCACAGTTCACAATATTCCGGCCTGCGCTACACCACCAACCTCTGGATGCGTTCTTCTCCGGCCCTATGAAACACGTCATGAAATGGGTCAGGACCCGGGCACGAAGAGATCACGAAGAACGAGATTAAGTGATGGCTAGGTGTTGTTCCGTACGCAAGTCGATGGCTCACCACCAACTCACCACCCTGCTGTACCACCACAATTTTTACCTGTTCATAAGTCACTTGTGAAATGCAGGTAGCAGCTTTGACCACTATATTTGTAAACAGCATTACAGACTATAGATCTACCCAGGTCCCCACTCAAAGTTCCATATCAAGTTGATGGACTTCCCTGGTGATATGGAAAAAGTTGGGTACTGGATATAAGGGTGCGTCCAACTCATTCCCAAGGAAATAGCAAAACGGTTCGAGTGATGCTGTTTGTAGCAGCTCCTATATAAGGTGAAAATTGTACAGCTCATAACATCGCAGCCAATCAGTCGGGAGCGACGTGGGAGGGCAGGATGAGCCCCATAGGCTGCCGTGCTCGAGCAATAGTGATCGGTCAGTGGTCGATTCAGAAAAAAGGTACCATTGTTGACGCTGCGTAGGAAGAGGTCAGTCCATTCCTCTCGAAACCGACTCTTAAACTGATTGCGATTGTACCAACTGTATAACTCTTCCGGTTGAGATACATGATGCTGTAGATTTTCATTGAATTATTTCCTTTACAATTTACTCCTGTCAAGCCACTGACGCTCAAGATAAGGGTACAATAAACAATAAAATAATGGTGGTGCAACAAAGCTATTGCAGTGTAGAGTAGGACCGAGTGTACGAAGTGAAAATAGACATTGGGTCGACTCATAAGTAATGGCGCTTTTTTCTCACTCAAAATATTGCACCAAAGATGAAAAGTTTCGTATTGTTTTTCAACCGTTCCGCGAAGAATTCCTAGCCCTCAACAATAGCCTCCTTAGTTTTCTTGAAGTTTGCAGTATAGAGTAGGACCGACGGTCTTTCCACTGAAATTTAAGTCAGTATTAGTGGAAAGAGCGTCGGTGCCACGTCGGTATCAGAACGTCGGTGCCACGAGCGTTCTTGTCGATACTGTTTATCCGAGGAGATCTGTGAAGTCCAAGGCAACTGTGTATTTGATCCGATGTAGAGGTTGTGGAGAAGAGTACGTGGGAGAGACTGCAAGACCGCTGAAGTATCGTCTGGACGAACACAGAAGAGCGTTGTCCAATCCCGCCGCCTAGCCACGCTGCGCATTCTTCAGGCATCGTACCCTCGAAATGAGGACCAGGACCCTTCACCATTCGATGTGAGTGTTTCACAAACTTTTAGAACGACCGCTAGAGAGGAAGATCATGGAGGCGATGGTCCATCGCATCAAGCCAGCAATCAACGCGAGGGAGGAGCTACGTGACCTCCTAAGGCTAATCGCGTGATAACTGCGCAAAAGAAGACCCATGTGCCTTGGGGTTGGCTGCTGGAGAGTCTTCACTTCATTTGCGCCGCCGCACCAGCCGGCTCACTCCACCACCCGTGGTCCCCTCCCTCCCCGCCCGTGGTAGGTATTGATGCTGATGTTATATTTTTGTTGTAGCTGTAGGTCACTAAAGTATTGTATTTTGAAGGTCTGATGACGGCGTTATCGCCGAAAGCTTACCAATAAAGGATTTGATACAAGAGCTTCGAAAGCATCTATTCAACAATATTTGAGTGTTCAAACTGGAGTGTCAGGTTGACGAAACTGAGCATTTTCGACAACCTCCCTTTTCCACCTCTTAATTAAAAAGGTTCGAACCGCACAGGCCCAGTTGCTAAGTATATGGCGTGCTATGTTTCTTAGGAATGCTTACAATGGTTTAAGTGATTCGAAGATTTTAATTTCGACCTCATAGACAAGCATCGAACCTAATGCCCTATTGTGTCCAACTGAGAGCTTACGGAATTACCTTATTCAAGGAGATTCATGCCAAAGATTGAGGAATCGTTAGAGGTCATGGAATGCTCCCTTTTCTTTATCAACTACCTTCCGTTGATGCTAGTCGTTCGAAAGTTGGGTTTTGCAGGGAGCCGCGTCCCCAAGAGGGCACCCCATGCGCTGAACATCCACAAGCTCCAAATTTCCACCTCCTAATCGCTTGACTTAACTTCAAGCTGCCGTAAGGCGCATCTCCCATCGATCATACATATCACAAGTTTCGATGTCTTCTGTAGTTCGGGAGCAGAGATTAAGTCCAAAAAGTTGTTGTCGAAAACTCACTTTTGTGGCGTCTCCACTTCAAAGGAGTAAAAATCGACAGAAACCAAGAAAAGTATGAGAGCAATTATAGCCTTATAGTGCGAAAAATTATCTATCAAACAGTGTAGAACATATTGGGAACAGTTGTCATTTTCCATATAAAAACGTGTGTGAGAAAAAACGCCATTACTCATAGAACCTAATAGTTCAATCCATACATTTTTGATACAATACGAAATGCAGTTGTATTTAGAGATATTTCGAACGGAAGCTCTTGTTGCTTCCAATAGAGCTGCAAAATTTGGATGGTTCCCCATTTAAAATGTTTTCACACATTAAGGAAAAGTTCCAGAAGCAGAAACCGTATGGAAGCAACTAGGCTAGTTCAAAACGGCGTGTAGAAAGCTCCTGTTGCAACACTGAATGTTGACAGAAGCACTAGAGCTCAGAGGGCTCGACGTCCAGCTAATTCAAAAGTCGTGCAGCGTAAGGAAGTTTAGCTAAGTAGCGATGGGGCGCTGAGAGGGAGAACAAGGTTTGAAGCCATTCTATGTGGTGATACGTGGACCACAAATGGCGTGGCTCTGACCATCCTTCGACATCCCGCGTCTGGATAGCAAGTGTGGAACGTTTTGATGAGCGTTTCAGTGTAGCTCATCACATGTCGGGTAATGTATTGGGTTGACCCATAAGTAACGGCCTTTTTTCAATTGAAATTTTGTTCAAAAAGTGAAACGTTTTGCGAGCAAGCTTGATATCATCTGATAGGAAACTTCTCGTACTATAAGAATATCGAAACAGCTTCGGGTGAGGAAATGATTTTTGTAAATTTTTTAGTCGTTGAAGTTGAAAGTTGAGTCGGCGAAAATTAGTACCTTCGACAGCTGCCTCTATTTACGTCTATTCGAAGTGCTAAAATCGCTTAAGCTGCTCCATACATTGCAACAGGTTGAGTTAAAGGTTCAGCAAGGGAATCCTCATAGGACTAATTTCAAGATTTTTTTCGAGCTTTCGAGCATTTTATTGCCTTCTCGGTGACTGACTGAGCTGGCTGGTCGGTGGGGGAGCAGGTTGTAAGGAACAATGGAGAATATATTATTGACTGTTTAATTAATACCTATATTTTATAGTGTTGTAAATATTGTTTTTGAAATTTAATCAGGAAAACAAAAAAATCGTGAGGTATGGGTCGACCGGATGTCTGCAAGGTCAGCGTTGTCGGTTTTGCTTTTCTCAAAATCAATTGTGAGCCGTCCTAATATTAATCTGTTACTCAATGCCTTATTCCCATGGTGAATCTACTGAGCTGCTCTAGGGGGCTTTGAAGCTTTCTGGAAAGCGTAGGGAGAAGAAGGCGGGAATGCTGATTCTTATCGACCTGACATTCAATTCATTCATTCATTATTAATAATCCTGAAATTAACAGAAAGTAAACAGCTATGGAAAACAGATTTTTATTGCAGTGTTATAGAGCACGAAATTTGCTATCAGAGCATACAAAACACATTAGCGAAACATTCAACTATTAGCATAAAATTTCAAGTGGAACAGACGCGATGACTTGTGATCCTGCCCATTATCTGCGAGGTGAAGGTTGCCAACTTCGAAATTCTTGAAATTAGTTCCGAAGCGTCCTATGAGGATTCCCTCGCTGGGACTTCTAGCTCAACCTATTGCAAATGTATGGAGCAGCTTAAGCGATTTTAGCACTTCGAATAGACGTAAATAGAGGCAGCTGTCGAAGGTACTAATTTTCGCCGACTCAACTTTCAACTTCAACGACTAAAAACTTACAAAAATCATTTCCTCACCCAAAGCTGTTTCGATATTCTTATAGTACGAGAAGTTTCCTATCAGATGATATCAAACTTGCTCGCAAAACTTTTCACTTTTTGAACAAAATTTCCAATTGAAAAAAACGCCATTACTTATGGGCCAACCCAATATAATATATGCAGCACACTCAATCACCATACCGCTTAGATCTGCTGAGATGTTCCACATGGAAAGCTCGAGTTTTCAATACCAGGGACGCGAACAGCGGCGGATTTGAGAACTCTGATTACAGTACTGAACTTTCACAGACAGGGTACAGCATCGTTGTGTGAAACCCATAGGGGGGAGTGGTCGCACTCGGCCGCTGAGGAGGGGGGAGGTCGTAAGCGCAGGGTCGGTGAGCATCGAGCAGCACAAAAAAGTCATCGTTAAGTTTGGTAGAGCGGACGGGAAGCAGCAGAGGACCCGAATGTAAGGAAGACTACAAAATATCAAATCAATTGACTAGCAATTTCAATACTTAGCATGGACTCGTAAGTATGTAGATGACTAAATAATACATCTAAAACAGATTCGTGCGTATCGACCTTTCCAAACCCTAAACAAACCTCTGCTCGCATGGACAAAAATCACCGAAACCTAGGGTTAAGGGTTACACCTTTCCAGCACCTCTGCGTAGAAGCGTATGCACGGCGCACCCGCGGAAAGAAAAACTGATCGATGATAACCAAATTACGCTTTAACTAAGCTCAACGGAGATATTCATTTCGAGGGCATATTGAAGTGTGCGAATGAGTATCCTCACGATGGCACAGAATGAGTCAAGCTTTAGTGTGGCTAGGAGCCTCACGCGAAAATAACCCATCTGGAAACTAGCGGGTACTCAGAAGAACTGTAAAGCAAATTGGAAAGAGAAAAGCACGGCGGCTCTGACGATGTTTTTAATTTTGCAAAAAATTGCGTTCGAAAGAAGTCATTTCTACATGAAGCATGAAAACTCGCCTGCGATATACCATCCATTCGTAACCCATCCGAAATATTTCACGAACGGGGGAAGATACAGATTGCGAGTAGGTAGAAAACGGAACAGTACAAAGATGACGTTGATATGCTGCTCCCGTTTCCCAAGAGCCCTTCTCCTGAAAATTTGATTTGGCTCAGAAAGCGCGCCGTGATTCCCCCTCGTCAACAATCAAGCTCCAGCGCCATTTTCCGCTCGAATCGCAGCTCGGGTCCACGTTCAGGGGCTGCTCTCCTTACCTGAGAGATTTACGCGAAGAGTATGGTTGACGTTAAAGCTTTCACAGTAATACAGGTAGGTCATTATAATTTGTGCAATATTTGTATGTCGTTACTGTTTTTGTTTATTTAAGATTTTATATCAAAATTATGTAGCTTATTCATGTAATAGTTTATATTTTCCCCTATAAAATTGAGGTGGCCGGATATGTCTTGTACAAGCACCTAGGGGTAGTGATTTTACTTACCGTCCTTTATTTGATGATTTTGTGGGCCTCAGGTTATCTGCTATCCAATGAGCCTCCGGCGGCTGGCGGTGTTAGTAGCCAACATCGGCTGGCTAGCAGGCAAACGTTACGTATATATCCTTCTCCTTAGTTTCCACAGTTAGGGCTAGAGGAGAGAGGAGAGTCGTACCGGGACCTCGTTTCGGGGAGGGGTCGTAATGACGACACCATTTCTCACATCTCGATGCCGTACCCTGTACACAGGGGGGCCAAAAAAGACACTTCGCCGGGTCTTATATCAGCAAAGTTTTCGCAGCCTAGACAGAAGACGTGGCTACGAGTACAAGACACCAGCAAAGTTTTCGCAGCCCAGACAGAGGACGTGGATACGAGTACCAGATACCCAAGATGTTCCTCGATAAGCAGGAGCTGGCTCTCGCCCATCACCTTCATGTACACCAAAATATGAAGTCATCTCCAGTCGCAGCTGGAGAAGGCCTATAGAATTTACGTCACATCCAAACAACTGGGAAACTTTTTGCATAGGAGCCAGGAGCAAAAAAATGATGTCTAGAAAAGAGCCTCGACAAATATCCTTTTCAGATGCCCGTGTGACACGCATGTACAAGAACGGGCTAGGGGTTCATGATCCAGTATATTCGAAGGCGGTTAAAGCACAGTAAATTGGAAAAACTCAAAATAAGATATGAAACAAGAATAGCTTCATCAAGAAATCCTAAAAGATTTTGGAAGTATTGCACCACCAGACTGAAAGAATCCTCTAGAGTAGGCAATGTTACAGGTCCAAATGGTAAGAGCTGCTTCCTCGATGCAGAAAAGGCTAAACTTTTCGCGGACTATTTCAAAACCTTCTATAGTGGCAGGCCCGTAGAGCCTGTTATGCAGTCTTCTTGCCACAAGGCCTACCTTGACTGGATTGATATTAGCTGTGAAGACGTGTACCGTGCATTAAAAAGCTTGCCACTGCGTTCGTCCACTTCGCCCGATATGCTCAATCAGCAGAGCCGGCAGACCCGGCTGCTCGCCACACGCACTAGTCGATATCAGCAATTTCTGCAAAGAACCGGAGATGCCAAAGGTTCTAAGCTTAGAAAACAAAAGATTGAGCGGGATTGAATCAAAAGCTTTCTTGAAATCAATGAATGCCAGAAAGACACATTGCTTCCTATCGAGCGCTTTTTGCCATAAAGGAATAGTAGAAATGAGAGCGCTAAAACAGGATTTCCTGGAAAGAAATCCGTGCTGGCAAGAAGAAATGAGCTGGTTCTTTATAAGATATTCTTTAATGCGGGAGCACACAATCCTTTCCATTACCTTACTAACACAGGATGTCAGACAAATTGGTCTATAATTCCTAATTTCGTTTTTTGACCTTTTTTATGTATGGGCTTGACCCAGCCCATACGCCAAATCTTAGGAACATCGCCTTTCAAAAGGATTCTATTAAATAAGATGGTCAGGGGAAGAGTCAGCCCCATGGCAGCTTTGCGAAGGAAAATGTAGGGTAGCATATCGGGCGAAGTGGACGAACGCAGTGGCAAGCTTTTTAATGCACGGTACACGTCTTCACAGCTAATATCAATCCAGTCAAGGTAGGCCTTGTGGCAAGAAGACTGCATAACAGGCTCTACGGGCCTGCCACTATAGAAGGTTTTGAAATAGTCCGCGAAAAGTTTAGCCTTTTCTGCATCGAGGAAGCAGCTCTTACCATTTGGACCTGTAACATTGCCTACTCTAGAGGATTCTTTCAGTCTGGTGGTGCAATACTTCCAAAATCTTTTAGGATTTCTTGATGAAGCTATTCTTGTTTCATATCTTATTTTGAGTTTTTCCAATTTACTGTGCTTTAACCGCCTTCGAATATACTGGAGCATGAACCCCTAGCCCGTTCTTGTACATGCGTGTCACACGGGCATCTGAAAAGGATATTTGTCGAGGCTCTTTTCTAGACATCATTTTTTTGCTCCTGGCTCCTATGCAAAAAGTTTCCCAGTTGTTTGGATGTGACGTAAATTCTATAGGCCTTCTCCAGTTTGCGATTGGAGATGACTTCATATTTTGGTGTACATGAAGGTGATGGACGAGAGCCTGCTCCTGCTTATCGAGGAACATCTTGGGTATCTTGTACTCGTAGCCACGTCTTCTGTCTAGGCTGCGAAAACTTTGCTGATATAAGACCCGGCGAAGTGTCTTTTTTGGCCCCCTGGTGTGGCAGGGAAGGCGATCTGAGATGTGAGAAATGTGTGCGTCATTTAAGACCGCCTCACCGAAACGAGCGTCGGTACGACTCATCCTGCTCTCCTTAGACGATAATGTGAAACTAAGGAGAAGGATATAATACGTAAGTTTGCACTCGCTGCAGCCGATGTTGGCTACTAACACCGCCAGCCGCCGGAGGCTCATTGGATAGCAGATAACCTGAGGCCCACAAAATCATCAAATAAGGACGGTAAGTAAAATCACTACCCCTAGGTGCTTGGACAATACATATCCGGTCACCTCAATTTTATAGGGGAAAATATAAACTATTACATGAATAAGCTACATAATTTTGATATAAAATCTTAAATAAACAAAAACAGTAACGACATACAAATATTGCAAGCCATTAATATGTACCTACACTGTACTTATTGTGAAAGCTTTAACGTCAACATACTCTCGCGAAATTCTCAGAAAATAAGGAGAGCAGCCCCTGAACGTGACACGAGCCGGCGATATCGCACGTGAAAATGGTGTTGGACTATGATTGTTGACGAGGGGATCACGTGCGATGTTCTGAGGGCGCACAATCAGAATATTTTCAGGAGAAGGGCTCTCGGGAAACGGGAGAGATCATATCAACGGCATCTTTGTAATGTTCCGTTTTCTACCTACTCGCAATCTGTATCTTCCCCCGTTGTGAAATATTTCAGGATGGGGTTCGACGATGGTATACTCGCAGCGAGTTTTCATGCTTCATGTCATGAAAATGACTTTCTTGAAGGCTATTTTTTGGCAAAATTAAAAAATTTCCCATGGCTTTAAAATAAAATTAATACATTAAAAACAAGAACAACAGTTAACCCTTAACCCTGGCTTCGGTGATTTTTGTCCATAGCGAGCAGAGGTTTGTTCCGGTTTGGAGAAGGCGAGCGCAGCAGCAACAATCCGCTTTAGATGTAGTATTTAGTTCATCGGTACATAATGTAGAGTCCATGATAAGTATTGAAGCTTTTGCTAGTCAATTGATGATTGCAATCTTTCGTAGTGTTGCTTCAACATTCCGGCGTCCTCTGCTGGCTTCCGTCACGCTCTAGCCAAACTTAACGATAACCTTTTTTGTGCTGGTCGTATGCTCACCGACCCTGCCGCTTAAGACTCTCCCCCACAGCCCCTGCCTCAGCGGCCGAGTGCGACCACTCGCCTACTGGGTTCACAACAACGATGCTGTACCCTGTCTTGAAAGTTCAGTACTGTAATCAAGAGTTCATCAAATTTCCGAGCCGGCTGTTCGCGTCGCCCTGTATTAGAAAACTCGAGGCTTTCATGTGGAACAACCAGCAGATTCTAACCGGTATGGTGATTGATGTGTCGCTTGTATTATTTTATATTGTGCTCTGGCCATAATAAAATAGAAGGGGAGCATACTCTTGATGAGCGGATGTCGGGTTTGTGTAATAGTCTGATTGTAATCGTAAAACCTTACGTTTCTGCACCAGTTTGGAACAAGTGATCATGCCTCAGTTATTTTTAGCCTGATTCAGTACATTTGAGCAGAACGAGTTCTCAATGACATACGATTACAGTAAAGCAAACTACGAGTTAAGCAAAACTCATCTCAGCTCAATTGACTGGATTGGGCCTTTCAAAGTTGTAAAATGTGGAGTCGATGTATGAAACATTTCTCTTCATTCTAGAGCACTGTGTAGCCTTGTTTGTTCTCATACGAAAGTTTCGCTGATCGACCGAATGCTGCGTTACCTGATCTTGCCCACTTCCATAATATGAAGAATAACGCAGCGTACTAAGAGAGCTGTCCTCCTCGAGGGAGAAAGAAGCGGATCCTTATAGAATGATCAGAGGGCAATTGTGAAAAAAACTCCTGAGTATAACATTTCGGGTAGAAAGAAAAGGTTTATGGAATCCAATATGGGCGTCTTTACTACAAATTCTGGAATTTCGCATCAATCGCTGAAGAAGGGTTATGTGAGGCGAAAGGAAGGCAGCGATGGCATGGTATGCGGTGTTCAGCACTCTGATAAAAGCGAAATACTAACCGAGGTTTCTTGAAAAAACTGGTGTATGTGTGAAAACAATATGTAAACATCGGTCTTAAACCTGTCCACGGTAGCATCCCCCATATGCAGGACTCTGTTCGGTTTGACCGTCATGAAATTCTTGAGAACATCTCTTAGTGGCGAATCTTCTTCTGCTACCCCAGACGGCATTCCATTCCTTTTCATTAAGAGAATAGCTAATGTCATTGCATCATCACTTGAACTGCTTTTCAATTTGATGTTTTTCCAAGCTGTCGTTCCACGTAGTTGGCGGCATGCTTACGCTATGCAATCAGGAAAAAACCCCCACACTGTGATCCCAACAATTACAGGCCTGTTAGTATAACGTCGGTGTTTTGCAGACTTTTCGAAAAAATACTCAAGAAAGTCATCGTGGATCACGTGGCATCTAATAATGTACTGTCTGACCACCAACACGGGTTCAGAGCGAAAAAATCCACAGTAACCCTAATGTTGGAAGCAGTGAGTGATTGGACAACAGCATTGGATGCTAAGAAAAGTGTAGATGTAATTTATTTTGACTTCCAAAAAGCTTTTGACAAAGTTTCCCATCCTGCTTATATAAGCTCGCGCAAATCGGAGTTCATGATAGAATAATTAAGTGGATAGAAGCATTTCTTACTGGTCGTACTTTTCAAGTGTTGGTGAACGGCTACGCTTCCAAGGTCCGACATGCTATCAGTGGGGTTCCCCAAGGAAGTGTCTTGTCGCCCATTTTATTTATATTTATACCTATGACTTACCAGCCTTGATAAATAACCTGGGTATCGGCATAAAAATGTTTGCGGATGACCTGAAAATTTATAGTACCGTGGGGAACCCCGCAGATCCTCAGCTTCAGAGAGCAATAGATGCTATCGTGGACTGGTCTAATGCCAACATGCTTCCTTTGAGTGCCGGTAAAACTAAGGTTCTTCATTTGGGAAGATCCAATCCAGTCACGCATTACTACATTAACCAAATGGCTCTTGATGAGGTCGAATCAGTAAGAGACTTGGCTTTCTTGTGGATGCGAAATTGACTTTTGAAGAACACATAACTGACCTAATCAATAAGGCTAATCAAAGAGTATTTTTGCTTTTCAAATCGCTTAAGTCCAGGAACCCTATGTTGCTCATTAGGGCTTACAAAGTTTATGTGAGATCTATTCTAGAGTATGGCACATGTGTCTATTTCCCCCACAAACAGAAGTTTATTGACAAATTGGAAAGGATTCAGCATAACTTTACCAGAAAATTGGCGTAGTGACTTACTTACGGTTTATAATATTTTGAATGGACTTGTTGACATAGACCGCAACTCCTTTTTTGAACTAGTATCTTCCAAAACTAGGGGGGAACGGTTCAAGCTTTCTTTTCGCCGGCCTCGTTCTCTGACAGGGCGCAAGTTCTTTACGTTTCGTGCGGGCACGGAGTACTCGAGGATGAGCAAGCAAATAAGATTTCCTGTTTCTTTCTATAAATTCAAAAAGATTATGATTATGATTATGATCTATTATCGGTTAGTAAAGCAGAACACAACACAGTTATTGAAAACATTGACCGATAAGCGGCAGTTAATGAACAACAGCATGATAAAAAAATAGGCGGCAAATAGAATAAGTTGTATAAAATGGATTGAGCAGATTCCATGCACGTTCTATAGGGCACAAGAGGGTGACCCTGTTATGGATACCAAATTCCGTTTGTTTGCTACTTCTGTTTATAGAGTAGTGCAGCAGTATGCTGATAAACGCACGAGCTCTAACATTACCTTGTCACAAAGGCAAGGGATGAAAGAGATACGAGATCTTTTGAACAATGGAACTTTACGTTTATCAGTGAGTGACAAAGGAGGGGAATTCGTGGTACTTCCCTCAAGGGCTAGATAGAGCGATTACCGGTTTGCATCTCGAAGACGACACTTTATATTGTCGATCAACAGAGAAAGAGTTTTGCAAACAATATAGAAAACTTAACAGAGTGTGGAGTAGTGTAGGGAGACGTGCAGGTCTGTCTAATACCACAATCAATCGAATCAGATGTGACCTGCCGCTTTGTCCGGTCTTATACGTGTTGGTCAAGACACACAAGCTCAGTCACTCGGAGCTGTGTTCGGGAGACCCGGGTGTTTTCAAGGTCAGGCCCATAATCAGTAACATTGGGGGTCCCACAGATAAAATATCTTGGTTTCTCAATATTATCCTGCGGCAACTTCTTCAACATATCCCCGCCCACCTGACAAATACGAGTATGCTGCTAAATAAGTTATCCAGTGCAAATCTCACAGATGGTTGTGTGGTAGAATCGTTTGATGTCACATCTCTTTACACCAATGTCTCAAATGAGGACGCACTGGAGGCTACACACGAACTGCTTTGCGAGCATGAAGGGACACTTAATCTTCTCGGGTTCACCATCTCGCAAGTAATGGAGATCCTGGGGGAATGTCTGAAGTGCTCCATTTTCAGGTGGGATGGACAATATTATAGGCAATTGCGGGGA
>MU912506.1:0-11142 GCA_036418165.1 Cooperia oncophora
AAGGCAATATGTAAATAGCACTCGTGACCCATGGCGAGGCCCGCCTACAGTGGGCGCCGAATGTGAGCGATGTCTTCTTCCCCTAGCGTTAGTTTCGCGCCGTCGCAGGGCCCCTTTGTTCTAGACGTCGCCACTTGTTCCGATCCACTCTCTGCCGTGGCTTTCACTTCAGTGAGGTCCTTCTTGATGACGTCCCTCCATCTTTTCTTTGGGGCTCCTCGTGGTCGCTTGCCCTCTACTTCGAATGCCTTCCTTATTGGGTGGTCCTCAGGCCTTCTCAGCACGTGCCCATACCATCGCAGTCTCGTGCCTTCAGCTGGATCGGAGCGGTCTGTGTGACCGCCCTGACGTCCTCGTTTCTGACTCTGTCGAGTCGTGTCCAGCCGCAGGCCCATCTCAGCATCCTCATTTCAGCTGAGTGGAGCTGCCTTTCATGGTTCTTGCAGATAGGCCAGCACTCACTGCCGTAGAGCATTGTAGGCCTTACCACCGCCCGGTACACCTTGCCCTTGAGCGTTCTCGAGCACCGCCGGTCGCCAGTGGACTCCCTCCATTTCATCCAGGCTGCGTTGATTCGGGCTTTCACCGCCTGATCCACGCTGCCATCAGCTGCTAGGTCGCTCCCCAGGTACTGGAAGTCCTCGACCCTTTCGATGCTCTCGCCGTGACGGTCTACGATGGGTTCGGTACACTCTTCAGAGCTCAGGAACTTGGTCTTCTTTACGTTCAACCGGAGTCCATTCTCAGCGAGCACATCCTGCCACCGCTGCACCTTGTCCTGGAGTTCCTCCCTGCTGTCCGCTATCAGGGCGATGTCGTCAGCGTAGAGGATGGTTTTCAGTGGTCCCTCCATGAGTTCTTTTGCCATGACATCTAGAGTCAGGAGGAAGAGGAACGGGCTGAGGGCTGATCCTTGGTGTACCCCAACCGTGATGTTTACCTCCTTCGTCAAGCCGTGCGGGTGCGTACAGCTGCTTTAGCCCCATCGTACATATCCTTCACTATGGAGACCAGGTGCTCCGGAACGTTACGTTCTCTGAGCGCTCTCCAGAGTACAGGCCGAGGCAGGCGGTCGAATGCCTTCTCAAGGTCCAGGAAGGCTAGGTAGCAGGGTCGCCGCTTCTCTCGGTACTTCTCCATCAGCTGTCTGGCGATGAAGATGGCATCAGTGGTGGACCTTTCGGGCCGAGCTGTTCCTGCGAGATAGGGACAAGTTCCCTCAGCCTAGTGTTGACCAGGCGCTCGTACAGCTTCATGGTATGGGGAGTCAACTTGATGCCGCGGTAGTTGGAGCACTCCGTCGCGTCCCCTTTCTGTTTGAAGATGGGGACGATTGTGCTGCTCCTCCACGCATCTGGCATCCTTCCTTCAGCCGTTACGTTGTTTAGGAAGTCTGTGAGCCAACTCACCCCATGCTCTCCAAGGGCCTTCCATGCCTCTATCGGTACCCCGTCTGGACCCACTGCTTTCCCAACTTTCATTCCCTAGCTCTCGGCGGACTTCATCCTGCGTCCAGGGAGTGATGGGCCTGCCGTCGCTTCTATCTAAGGGCTATCCTTGCGGAGAATTCTTCGTTCAGTAGTCCCTCGAAGTATTCTTCCCATCCTCTTTCTGACTTCGGCTGGTTTCCTGAGAATGGCCCCGTTGCTGCTCTTCACAGTCTTTACGACCCTGATGTCCTGAGCCGCGCGATGCCGAGCTTTAGCCAGGCGGAAGACGAACTTGTCCCCTTCTCGGCCCTCCAGCTTGTCGTACAGGGCGTCCATTTCCGTATTCTTGGCCTTAGCAACGGCTGCCTTAGCGAGTCGCTTGCAGCTCTTGTAGGCAGCCAAGTCTTCTGGCTCTTGTCTTTTGCCAGCGTTTGTTTTCGCCTATGAGCTCACTATATTGTGATATAAATATAAGCCCCACTCATGACAGAGTGAGGTTCAGTTTACGGAGTTAGCGGTTGTATTACCTATGTTACGACAATAAAGAAGCTATGCTACCCGTCGTGGAATACAAGCTTCACAACATGGCGACCACGGAACAACAAAAGGACCAGCAATCCGAAGAAGCAAGAACAAGCGTCTCTACTACAACAGCAGGAATCCAGAAGTCAATCAAGCCAAACATCTCTGCATCACGTGAGTGCACTTGTAACCATCATGGTAGTCTGAATGTGGGTCACCCACATCAAAATGTCCTCGGATCGTCACAGATGAATGTGTTCGACCCAACCCTTTTCTCCAGAATTAGACTGCCCACTTTCACCGGGAACTTGCTCGAATTCCCAACCTTTTGGGCACAATATGACGCCTTAGTGCACTCCAAAATGACTATTTCCGGAGCAGAAAAGTTTTCAATTCTCAAGAGTTGTTTGAAAGGTCGAGCCTTAGAATGCATAATACCAATCACTTCAGAAGACTATTACACAGCAGTTGACATCTTATGCCAAACGTACAATAACCCACAAGTTCTTCGTCACCTAATTTACACGGAGCTAGCAAGTCTCCACAGTGCGACCAAGAAGGAAGACAGCTGCAGGATTTTCTATTGAAAGATGCTGCGTCTTGTCCGACAATATAACTCCATTACCCCAGATACGGCAGAATACGGACTAGGGGCCCTCCTCTACAACAAGCTCCCACGATTTGTCCAATCGAGAATCTACGACGTCACAGAAGGACAGATGAACCTCACCCCTGGTCAATTGGAAATTGATCTGCTCACGGAAGCTGTAAGAAAAGAGACCACTTTGATGCACTTGGGAACTGATTCTTATAACTCCAGCCATTACAGTACAGGACGAACGTCTGCATCAAGAGACTCTGAACGGACCAAAGACCCGATTTCACGCAAATCTTGCCCCTTTTGCCTCAGAGCGAATCATAGTGCCTTCCAGTGTCGAGAATACAGCACGCCGGAAGAAAGAGGGGACCGAGCTCACCAAAGGGAGCTCTGTTACATATGTTCGAGAGGGGATCATGTGACAAATTCATGTGATCGACCGCTCTGCAAATCTGCGGCCACAACCATCATTCCTGGCTATGCTACCAAGCAAAACAGGGTCGTATCGAATAGAGATAAAACAATATAACAAGCACACAACTTCCGAAAACTTAGTCAACCACTCGAGAGACGACGGAAGTATTAGGGTGTCCACAAAGTTCGTTGGCCATTTGTAAACAGCGTCGCGTTACGCAACGCGTTGTGATTTTGCATAAAGATTTCGCAATACTGAAAGTACTCGCGATGGGCTATCTTCTGAGCTAGCTAGCTCTAAATTTCCTTTCCTGCTCTTCCCACAATAAAGCAGTGAAGATGAGTGATAGTCACCACCACCGCCGATGTTTGCTGGACTACTACAACCTGGGCATCTCCAGACGTCAGGCCACGACCAGGATGCGTCAGCAGTTTGGTAATAACACCCCTTCTAAGAACTGGATGTCAAAATGGTGGACTCGCCTCACCAATGAAAACTATGGCATCGAAGATATGCCGAGGTTTCTGGTTCTCTCGCCACGGCGTCGTCCACTACAGCATCCTACCCAACAATGCCACAGTGACGGCAGAGACCCTCTCTAAAGAATTGCAGAGGTCAAGGTGAAAGCTGCCGCCTTGTCCCAGAAACTTGCAAATCCCAACGCGCGCCCCCACAAAGCGAGAGATACTCAGGCGTCTCTAGCGACGCCGCGCTGGCGCCATCGAAGACGATCACGCATTCCACCGGTATAAGCGCCGCCCCGACATTAGTCCATGCGATTACCACATTTCCGTCCATGCAAAATTTCTTGCCCCGACGCCGGCAAAACAGCCGGTAAGAACGAGCGCCGACCTCGCAGGCACGCTGATCGAGCGACCTGCGCAGTCGCAGCGCCAGCTTTTGCCTGCAGCGCATGGATGTTGCCTCTCTACCAGCATCGTTGGCGAAGCGTAGTGGTAATGCCCACTGGAGCCATCTATATCAATGCACGGTAAGTTCACCGTCGTGAGCATATCTTTACCAGCTCTCGAAACAACTAATGGCCAACAACTTTGCTGGACACCACTATTGCGAACTGCAATGCAGAAATTGAAAAGGGACAAACTAGAAAAATGACCCCTATTACTCAGTAACCAGTCGCACAACAGGTGTAGGGGAACAAGATGCATCGCGATCGAACAATGAAGAAATCCTACTCATGTGCACCACTCGCAGGCACAATTGCACGAATCCCCAGCCAATAACGACAAGAAGTGAGAGTTGCGAACTCCTAGCCCCATTTCTGCAACAGTGGATCAACCACTTTCTATATAAGCAGTGAGGTAGCAGAGAAGCTTAAATTAGAACACATCAAGGACAAGAACATCACGCTCAACACATTTGGCAATAAGGAGCCCCAGTGCATTCGAAGCAGTATGATGCAAATGCCCTGCTAATGAACGATTCCCTATAACCGATGAAATTACAATCACTCCCCTTCCTTACAAAATCCCTTCCTATTCCATTCAACCTTCCGATTTTCACGGAAGAACTTAATAGTCACTTCTTGATATCCACGAAAACAAAGCCATATGCATTCCATCGGCATGCGATGCCTTCTAGTGCGCAATGATTCTGTCTACAGAATTTCACTCCTCTACACTAGCCAACGGATACAATCTACGGAACACGAGGCTAGGAAAAATAATCTCCGAAAGAGAATATCAACCCACACTATTAACATGGCTGTACAAGGAGAAGATGATCACCCACTAAACAAGCAGAACGTAGACGAGATGGAAGAGGACCTCGTTAAGAGAATCCTTCACTACATCAAACGAGGTACGCTCTAAGAAGGACTACCTCTGTCTCAAAAGCCTCCAACGAACCAACAAACCTTTGTGCATGCATCCATAAACATCGTGAACCGCTGTAAAGCTTCATCGCGAAACTTGAAGCAATGGAAAGTTCCAACAAGCCCGCGCGACTAAGCAACGCAAAAGAAAACGTTCTTGAATTACATGGTAAGCATACGAAATGAAGTCTTAATCGCAAGAAGCCACAGCATAGCCACTTTCGAATCGCCGTGCAGAAGAAGGCAACCAGCCACGCATATATAGATGACAATGATGCCAAACCTCCGCGGAGAAAGAAGACCAGCATGCATGTACAATGAACAAAACAAAACCTCCGAAGAAAAGAGGCAGAGCTTTCAACCCAACATTATTATTTACTTCCCCCCCCCCGGTCCGACCATCATCCTTCGCAGGAAATGAGGTCTTTCCTACGCTAATCCTGTACTTGATGTTTAGCCAGCGCTTGAATCTCACCTAGCCCGAGCACGCGGACAGCACATCTTCGACGACTACTGCTATCCGCAACACAAAACCAAACTACCATCCATTCCGTGTCGCCACAGCCAGGCAAGGTTGAAACATAGCACCGCAACCCATAAGCTCGCAGAATCATTCAAGATCATCAAGCAAATTCGGAAGCCGCTGTCGAACCAACTTCTCACGGCCAAAGAATGGGAACCAATTGCACGCATGCGACCACTAACATGCGTACACAGCGACATCGATACAGGATGCTCTTCAACATCCAAAGGATTCTCTCGGTCTGTGAACTATGCAGGAATCACCAAACGCGAGACGAAAACAAACCAAAAAATGAATGGAAAACTATCTTTAAAAACCTGAGAAAAGATGGAACGAGGGCTATATCCAAAGCAAAACAGCACGATGTCAACAGAAGCACAACAAACAACCACCCTCATCAAGGACCTGTCAAGAAGACCCTATTGCTACAGTGAAAGATCCCATGAAAATAGGAACAGCTCCACTACAAGCCATCAAATTTCCTCACCCCCCCCAACACCCCCAGAATACAAGCAATAGAATCATCCTAATGAGAAACTAAAACACTGAAAAGACCATATCTATAATTTCCAGTTTATACAACTGCCTACATCATCACGCCCAATCAGCAAAAACAAGAATTGCCCACCATCCTAGCTGCTCAATTAGCAGCAAGCCACCAGATCAATATGCTGATACTCATACGATCCGTAGCCACATATAGTAGTTCTGTTTTTTCGGCTTCGCGCGGAGTTATCTCGCCCCTATGGCTACCTATCACTATATTGTGGAGATATAAGCCCTCATGTCATGAACAGCAGTAGAGGCTCCAGTTTTATGGCATCGTTACGCGCTTGCTGTTACCTATGTAACCGCACAATAAAGAACTTATGATACCGCTCGCCTGAATACAAGCTTACACAACTAGATGCTTTGTATGCCTTTCCTCTTCTACTTTCGCCATGATCCTCCCTGCGCACTATCTCGATCTAGAACCAGGCCTGCTATGCTCTCTTCTCTACAACTCGCCTTTCTCATCCCAGACGCATCCTTTTGCACACTGTTAGGCATAGACCTCTTGCTGGCGCGTAAGTCCAGGTGTCCAACTGGCCCATGGTTTTGGGAGCCTAGCTTCGGCCGAGGCTATACTTTTCTACCTTGCGCATTTTCCACCACCGAATTCTTTGCTCCACTCTCACCCCTGTCCTCTTGGGGAGGTTTTATGGCGATGTCTGCCAGGAGAGGCCTCTGCGTGTTGAGGGCCTAGCGCTTCCCCAGGCCATACCTTGATATCCTTGACGGTTACGAGAGACGATCTTCTGACCAGGACATGGTCGATTTCCGTTTGTCTCCCTCCACTGCTGTAGGTCATCTTCTGAATCTTCCTTTTCGAAAAGAAGGTGCTACAGATTGCTAAGTCGTGGGCTGTGGCTAGGTCACCCCTTCTGTCACTTCCCACATGGCCATTCATATCCCTAGCTATGGTGAGGTAGTCATCTTTCAGAACCGATCTTATAGCCTCGTCCAATTTCAGGTAGAACTCATCCTTTTCCGCCTTGGAACAACCGCATTGTGGTGCGTACACGCACAGTACGGTCGCAGTACCCTCAGATTCGCAGCCACTCTCTCACTCCATGATTCGATCACATTATTCTCGGTCACACAAGAGACGCAGCTCTTCAGCGGGATTCGCCTACCGCTATGGCCCAACCAGTCGTTTAGTAGTCTGCTCCATTGTAGAGAGCTTTGACACCTTCTCAATTATCGCGGACGCCCTTTCGCCACCCTTCCATCGCTTTTCCTGAAGGCATAGGACTTGGATATTCCTCCGTCTCATGAGGTCGGCAACCTCACGAGACTTCACGGCAAGCGACCCCACGCTCAGGGTCCCAATTCGAGCTAGCTTGGAGCGGTGCCGCGGTGCTTTCAACAAAGGTCGGTATCTCGGTCCCCGAAAAAATATTAGAGCCTATAAAAAAGTAACGGTAATAAAAGCATAAAGACCATCTGGTAAGCAGCCCATCTATGCTTTGGGCGTGCTGGAGGCCCGCCCACACTGGGCACGGGGCCGCTGCCTCTAAACACGGAAGGTAGCCAGCTTGCAAAAGTCGTAGTTTGGTTATGTCTCGAGCCGCTGAACAGACAGGTGCAAAAAACGTGAATTGCTAGTCCCAATGTTTATCCATGTTGAAATGTGCGCGCAGCGCACACCTCGTGGGCGCGATGCATGCCGCGAGTCGTGGCCGCGCCAGTCTTATAAATTCCTCGAGCGGTTCCAGAGCAACTGCACTCAGACAATCCAAACGCCTCTGTGATACGGCCCGGCTTTGCGGGGCGTGGCTCCATCGCGCCTACCTGCATTCGTATGATCAAATGCTCGACTAATGTTCCGCTTTTCTCTCATCTGTCCAATTGATCAACGTTCTTACCATCCATACAAATAGTGTTAATAGCGCGCCCGAGGCTTGCCCTATCTTAGAAGAAGGCGCCGACATCAGCCGGCGTGAGCCGGCTGATGTCGGCGCCTTCTTCTAAGATAGAGAACATCAAAGCAGTCTTTGTGTGCAGGTTTAGTTCGATTTTGATAGAGAAAAGAAGAGGCGATAAATGGCAGCGGCTAAGGAAAAATGACATATTCGTCGCAGCTGCAAATAGCGCCGCGTTGCACCTAAGGGCGCTAAGCAAAAAGAAATTGAGTTTTTGATGTTTACTCAGGAACATTCATATATGTGTCTACTGCCAGCTGTGCGGCGGCTATATAGCTTGGCTATCACTTCTTCGAATATTTATACTCTTCCGATTAAACAGGTACCATTATCCTGTTTTTTTTTCTTGTTATATTTTAAATTATTCTTATCGTTGCTTTCTTATTGCTCACTTCCTTTCGTTTTGGGGCTTCCTTGTTGCTCGCATTCCACTTGGCCACAAAGACCACTTTGATTTTGTTGGTTGCAGGGGTAGCAAAAGGAAGTCTGTTGAAGAAGATTCTTTCTTCCTTACTCAGGATATGCCGCTGTGGGCGACGAAGACGATAGAGGAGTAATCATGCTGCGAAAGGATCGATAAAGTTTTGACATCGTCGTTTGAAAAGCTCACTGCCAGGGTCGCGAAGATTGATGAAGTCCAGGAGTCAATCAAGGAAGTGATAAAAACATCAGATGATGCGGAACTTGCGACGGAGTTTGCGAAGGGTGGCGTCGCCCTACATCGTCATCCACAGGGACAACCAAGAGGAATGAGTGCTAGGGGACGGAATATAAAATCGACCTACCAAATACGGCACAGAAAGACAGGTTACCTGCTCATATGAGGTCAGAATGGCAGAAACTCACAAATTTTTTCCTTTCATACGCTCGTGGGACTACACGCAGGAAGAGCCTGACCTGGACAGAAAATTGAGCAAGGAAGCAGGAGAACTCAACAGGGAAGCACGAACTCACTTACGTAGTGCGCGATTTTGAGATCCACAAGACCCAAGAGAACTACCTACACCAACGAGTCAGTGCGGATCAGGAATCCTCTCGCAGACTTCCTCTAGCACCCCCCCCTACGGGAGATCCACACAGCAGATACCGTGTGCCACGCTCCACAGAAGTGTTTCTACACTCAATCAGCGAGGCTTCGATTTAGTAATCGCTCACAACGCCTACACGAGTTCTGGTACAGGATTCTAGGACCAGATTTCCCACATTCGGGTCTTCTCGCACTTGGAACCGCATCCTGTTCTGAGCTGTACAATGTTTTTATCCTGATGAATGCGCGCTCAGTCAACATTAAACTCCCCGAATTGCGCAACCTTCTGCTATGCTCTCCGAAGGCAGTCCTGGTCACAGAGTCTTGGTGTAAGCCGCATCTCATACATGATTCCACTATGTCAGCTAGTCTGCCTTACCACGTCCTTCGTTGTGGCCGGGAGGGTGAAATGAGGGGGAGTTCTCGCACTTGTTCACGATTCCATTCCCACAGTCTTGCTCTCCTGAGCTTCTCACCCTATATTCAATGTCTGACCATTCAGATCACAGTAGCTTCTGTATGTGCCATTTTAGTCTTCGCATATCGCAGTCCTTCTTCAACCAAAAGCTTTCGAAGAGTTCATTAATTATTTAGAGAAATTGAGCTTGGACAGGACTCCTGTGATTATTGTTGGGGATTTCAATCTTCCTGGTATTCTCTGGAATGAGCCTACCAAGTCGGGTCCCGGGACACAAAGTTCCCTCAAATGCGCGCTCCTTTTGAACTTCATAGAGTCACATAATTTCAAGCAATACGTTAGCTGCCCAACCCATGATACAAATACTCTCGACTTAATTTTCTCTAACAAATCAGCTCCTTGCCGATGTTAAGGTTGGTACCATTCTCCACGTCTGACCATGCCTCCGTGTAATTCTCTATATTGAGTGAGGACCCTGTATCTTCTGGTCGAAACCGATAAAGGATTTCTGCCACGGAGATTACGAGGCCATTTGTGAACAACTGTGTCAACTGGCGTGATATCTTTGATTCCCTCGAGAATCCAAGCCTGTGCTACGAGACGTTTTTGGGTTTCTGTCATGAATTGGAAAGAAAGTTCGTTCCTCTTCTACGAAAACTTCTGTTTTAAGAAAAGAATTCCGGCAAATTTCGCTGTTGGAGACCCGAGTGGCGCGACTGTATAATAATGGCTAGGGCTAGGCGACCCACACTACGTAAAAGCAGTCAAAATGCTAAATAATAAATTACAGAAGCATAAAGTGCGATATGAAACGAGGAAAGCTCTGTCAAAGAACTCCTAAACGGTTTCGGAAATATTGCTCCACAAGACTTAAGGAAGCTTCGAAACATAGGCACTATCATTGACCAAAACAAGAAGAAGTGTGTATTCGATGAGGACAAAGCTAAAGCTTTTGCGAACTATTTTAGGACCTTTTACGAGCAAAAGCTCATAGAACCAGTCCCCCAAACGATTAACGGTGAAGCCACTCTCAACTGGGTAGATATTAGCTGCAAGAACGTACCGGGTCTTGACTAAGTTGCCTCTTCGTTCGTCTACTTCTCCTGATATGCTGCCTTACATTTTTCTCAAGAAAGCTGCTTTGGGGCTCACTCTTCCCTTAACGATTTTATTCGAATAGATTCCTTTTGAAAGGAGATGTTCTAGAAGTGTGACGACTGGCGTGCCTTAGCGCTCTTCTGTCCAGTATTCGGTTAGGGCAGAAAGCACTCGATAGGAGGAAGTCTGTCTTTTAGAAAGCAAGCTGTTATTATCAAGGAAGTTCTTCCAAAGCCTTATAAAGAGCCTAGTGAAGTGCCCCAGGGCACATGTCTAGGACCCCTAATGTTTTTAATGTATATACAGGGGGGGGGCAAAAAAAGACTTTTTTCTTCCTTGACATTCGAGGCGTTGTAAGTTACACTTTATTGAATTCTTATCGGATATTTTCACCACCATATTAAAGAGCATATCAAATACTATTATGATACTCCGCCACAGCCTTCTGGAGGAGCGCCATCGAGAGATTCTGCCACGCGACCGTGAGTGGGTGCCTGAGATCAGCGAGATAGTCGATTTCTCCGCCACCGTAGACCACCCTATTGAACTCCGCCCGAACCAGGTAATTGAGGGGGTTTGGGTCAGATGACCTGCTTGAATATTCCACCTTCCTCAGGTACTCAACGCCCCTCCATTCCAAGTAGGCGAGTGTTTCTCCAACGCCCTTCGATTTCATGTGGTGGCACTCAATGCTGTAGCAGTACAAAGTTTCCAAGAAGGTACGGGCGACGACATGTGGGAGGATATTCTTCTCGAGTTGCTCGATGTAACCGCCAGTGCTCACCTTCAGTCCGTTGCCCGCGAAGAAAATA
>MU912506.1:11653-40842 GCA_036418165.1 Cooperia oncophora
CAGTCAACATTAAACTCCCCGAATTGCGCAACCTTCTGCTATGCTCTCCGAAGGCAGTCCTGGTCACAGAGTCTTGGTGTAAGCCGCATCTCATACATGATTCCACTATGTCAGCTAGTCTGCCTTACCACGTCCTTCGTTGTGGCCGGGAGGGTGAAATGAGGGGGAGTTCTCGCACTTGTTCACGATTCCATTCCCACAGTCTTGCTCTCCTGAGCTTCTCACCCTATATTCAATGTCTGACCATTCAGATCACAGTAGCTTCTGTATGTGCCATTTTAGTCTTCGCATATCGCAGTCCTTCTTCAACCAAAAGCTTTCGAGAGTTCATTAATTATTTAGAGAAATTGAGCTTGGACAGGACTCCTGTGATTATTGTTGGGGATTTCAATCTTCCTGGCATTCTCTGGGATGAGCTACCAAGTCGGTGCCGGAACACGAAAGTTCCCGTCAAACTCGTTACTCCTTCTGAACCTCCATGAATGCTATAATTTCAAGCGGTACGTTAGCTGCCCCAACATATTATACAAATACTCTCGACTTAATTTTCTCTAACAAATCAGCTCCTTGCCGATGTTAAGGTTGGTACCATTCTCCACGTCGGACTATGCCTCCGTGTAATTCTCTATATTGAGTGAGGACCCTGTATCTTCTGGTCGAAACCGATAAAGGATTTCTGCCACGGAGATTACGAGGCCATTTGTGAAACTGTGGTCAAGCTGGGCGTGATATCTTTTTGATTCCCTCGAGAATCCAAGCCTGTGCTACGAGACGTTTTTGGGTTTCTGTCATGAATTGGAAAGAAAGTTCGTTCCTCTTCTACAAAAACTTCTGTTTTAAGAAAAGAATTCCGGCAAATTTCGCTGTTGGAGACCCGAGTGGCGCGACTGTATAATAATGGCTAGGGCTAGGCGACCCACACTACGTAAAAGCAGTCAAAATGCTAAATAATAAATTACAGAAGCATAAAGTGCGATATGAAACGAGGAAAACTCTGTCAAAGGACTCTAAGCGGTTTCGGAAATATTGCTCCACAAGACTTAAGGATGCTTCGAACATAGGCACTATCATTGACCAAACACAAGAAGAAGTGTGCTATTCGAAAGCATGAAGAGGATCAAAGCTAAAGCGCTTTTGGCCAACTATTTTTATGGGACGCTTTTACGAGGGCAAAAAGCTCATAGAACCAGTCCCCCAAACGATTTAACGGTGAAGCCACTCTCAACTGGGTAGATATTAGCTGCAAGAACGTACCGCGTCTTGACTAAGTTGTCTCTTCGTTCGTCTACGTCGCCTGATATGCTGCTTTACATTTTCTTTAAGAAAGCTGCTTTGGGGCTCACTCTTCCCTTAACGACTTTATTCGATAGATTCCTTTTGAAAGGAGATGTTCTAGAAGTGTGACGACTGGCGTGCCTTAGCGCTCTTCTGTCCAGTATTCGGTTAGGGCAGAAAGCACTCGATAGGAGGAAGTCTGTCTTTTAGAAAGCAAGCTGTTATTATCAAGGAAGTTCTTCCAAAGCCTTATAAAGAGCCTAGTGAAGTGCCCCAGGGCACATGTCTAGGACCCCTAATGTTTTTAATGTATATACAGGGGGGGGGGCAAAAAAAGACTTTTTCTTCCTTGACATTCGAGGCGTTGTAAGTTACACTTTATTGAATTCTTATCGGATATTTTCACCACCATATTAAAAGAGCATATCAAATACTATTATGATACTCCGCCACAGCCTTCTGGAGGAGCGCCATCGAGAGATTCTGCCACGCGACCGTGAGTGGGTGCCTGAGATCAGCGAGATAGTCGATTTCTCCGCCACCGTAGACCACCCTATTGAACTCCGCCCGAACCAGGTAATTGAGGGGGTTTGGGTCAGATGACCTGCTTGAATATTCCACCTTCCTCAGGTACTCAACGCCCCTCCATTCCAAGTAGGCGAGTGTTTCTCCAACGCCCTTCGATTTCATGTGGTGGCACTCAATGCTGTAGCAGTACAAAGTTTCCAAGAAGGTACGGGCGACGACATGTGGGGATATTCTTCTCGAGTTGCTCGATGTAACCGCCAGTGCTCACCTTCAGTCCGTTGCCCGCGAAGAAAATATTGGTCTCTCCATTCCAGGTACGTCCGGTCCCTACCATCAACTGGCGCCTTGGCGACTGGGTGAAGATGATGTCCTGGACCGTAGCGACGTTGACGGAGCTGCTCGATGATGGAGGTCTTCCAGATCGAGAGTACTGGTCTCCAGGTAGCTATCCATGGGTGACTCCATACTAGAAGTTTCGCAGCTGTTTGGAGGTGACATGAATTCCAAAGGTCTTCTCCAGTCAGGTTGCGGCTGGAGATGACTTCATATTTTGGTGTACATGAAGGTGATGGGCGAGAGCCAGCTCCTGCTTATAGAGGAACATCTTGGGTATCTTCCGCCCTGGTACTCGTATCCACGTCTCTGTCTGGGCTGCGAAAACTTTGCTGATATGTGACTCGGTCGAAATGTCTTTTTTTTGCCCCCCCCCTGTATACCATTTTCACTTCAATTCACCCCTTTTCAAACCAAATTCACCCCTTTTCAAACCAAATTCACCCACCTTCGGAATCGAACTTCACCACACGGCTGCGCAATTCATCAACCGAATCACGCCAGACAGGGCCCCGCCCCCTCGGCCACGCCCACTTGCTTCTTGTGAAATTTTGATACTTTTTCAAAATTTTTGCATTTCTAGGTGAGGCCACGCCCACCACGAGAGGCTCCGCCCACTTTGGAGAAGCCCCGCCCACCTTTCAAAAATGGTGTAAATCGGCAGTTTAGGGTCTTGGCTTTCATGCTAGGGTATTGCTGGTCATTCGAACTAATTTTCCTGATTTTCTTGTTCCGAGTGACGACGGTGGGTTGATTCGGATGGTGGGTGAACTTGGTTTGAAAAAGGGCGAATTTAGTTTGAAAAGGGGTGAATTTGAAGTGAAAATGATATAAATGATCTTCCACTTTTTTGACTGAAGAGATAAATTGCACTATGTATGCTGATGATGTAAAACTGTTTTCTATCGATGACCCGCAAACTCTGCAGCGCTCCCTGGATAGTTTATGGGGTGGTCCTCAACATGGGGCTTAGAGATATCGTTTGAAAAAACTCGTGTAATGAAATTAGGGACCTGCGTTGACAACAATGAATACTCAATTAATGGAATAAAGATTGAAGAGACCTTCGGGACCTAGGTATGACGTACGATACAGCGCTATACTCTGAAGAATGTATATGAACCTCGATTAATTTAGCCAAATCGCTATCGAACTTTATTTCTTCCGCATTCTCTAGCAGACGCATAAAAACACTTCTCGTGCTTTTTACAGCTTATGTCAGGCCACTTTTGGAGTACTGTTCGCCAGTTTGGTCGCCATCAACTCGGCGCTTAGTAGAAGAGATAGAACGGGTACAAATTAAGTTCACCGAGAGAATATTTGCGCGAGCAGGCATATTTCATATTCCATATGAAGATCGTCCTCAAATACCTTAATTCTACAACGCTTGAGATGAGGAGGAAAGTTATAGACTTCGATGTACTATTCAAGCTTTCTAGAGGTGAGATTGATGTTGTTTGACGAGCTTTTTAGAAAGTCAGGAACTATAGGCGTAACACGAGGGCACCGTTTCAAGCTGCTAAGAGAGAAAGCTCGCTCAAGCATGTATAAGAATAGCTTTTCGCAGAGGGTCATATCATTTTGGAACAGCCTACCAGCCGATGTAGTTGATTCAGTGTCATCCAGATCTTTCAACAGTAAGCTCCATAAGATTCTTAAAGACAGCCCCCGCGATCAAAGTGGCTAGTGGTCCCCTTTACTGTGCAAGTAGTCTAGCCTCAAGCTAGAAGACTGTTCACCTTCCGCGACTCTATTGTGAGCGTGGAGGCTGCTATAGCCGCTCAAAGTGCTAGTTCTAACTCCTCCTCAGTCGGACCGCCTTTACTTGCTAGATGTCCTCCGACGGAGGCCACTCACTTGTTCTTAGTTGGGGCGCGGGCATTGCTAATGCCCCTGGATAATTCTGCTCTCCTTCATTACAGTTTACTCATTGGAGGTATATACATTCAATTCAACCATTTCGCGAGGTGAAACGCGTAAAAAACACGAGTGACGCAATTTTCGTGATGCAAAACCACGACGCACAAAAGGTGCGCTACCGTAATCACAAATTCAGACACCGTGTTGATAAAATTCCTTTTTCCCAGAGTTTTTCCTCTGCGTTTTTGTTGTTTTCTTTTTGTATTCTTTCTTTTGCACTGGATGATATCAACTACTGCGAGATGTGATAGAGAGATTTGTGAGCTAGGGGTTGCACAGAGACCGCAGGGAGGTGTGACTGTGAGGGAGCGATTTTGTTTATGTTGTTCTGGAGAACGCTTCTTGCCTGTTTTCTTCTTTGGGAGATTACTTATCAGCTGCTGTTTCATAATTGGAAAGCAGCTATCCATGAGACTTTTATCGCGGGAGCTGTCTTTAAAGGACGGGGCTGGTATTAGGGTAGGGAATCGTGGAATCGATGCACTTCAACCCAAGGACAAATGCATTAATGCTTCTACTCATTGTTATCTGTGTTAGGTGTTCAGTTCTTTTGTTAGGTGTTGTGAACATCTGTCTCTAAGTTTTGCACTTTTTTCTTTCTTCCTGGGATGTTCCTATGTATGTTGCGAATTTTTCTCTGTGCACTAGTTGTTCTCTTTTTTAGGAAGCTAGTTATGTTTATTTCTCTCAACAACTTAACCTCTATACTTCCGATGTTACATGATTGTAGCTCAGTTGTGCGAATACTCACTTTTCTAGCTTCTGAACGGCTTCCCTCCTCTCTATTCCCGACCCAAGCCTCACAGTTGGCAAGATATCAGGTGGACTTGGTGGCGTTGACGGACCTACTAAGATGGTATCCGGAGCGCTGTGCTACTCTCGCGACTTGCAGTGTTGGCGGGCCACTGCTCTTCACCACCAAGTGTTTCACCTGCTCCTCGCTCTTTCCCCTTCCCACCCCTTTTTATATATTTTAATTTCACCTTGCCGTATATCGGTCATTGTACAAGATAACTATGTTGTGTTTGGTTTGATTTACTAACCGATAATAAATCATTATCATTATCATACCTCTGTACCCCAAGAACGCGAATTCTGTAGTTGAATAAACAGAGCCCCGAAGCTTTCTGTTTTATGCTGGGTTATAGGAGAACCATTGTGTTATGTCGAAGGGTGGAGTGGGAATTCCGAAAACGTGTTCTGAAATAGAACTAGCATCGCAGATCAGCGAGCTGAGAGTCTCATCGGATCAAAACCCCTTACCATGTATTATGCTTTATGAATATTATTCGGAGCCAGTGCAAGATGGACGGTCGAGAGGTTGCCGCTGTATCGGAGCTAAACAATGCTACCTACCGAACTGTGGGGCCTTGAATCATTGTCACTGTCAAAGGTGGTATGAGAAGAGGAAGTTGACCTCATTTCGAGTATTCAGTCAACGTACCCAGCACCATGTTTACAATTGCATCCCAGCGCTGCCTCAAGTATTTCGAAGCAGACTCTTAAGCATGCCCGTAACAACACTGCTCATCGCCTGAATGAATGGGCCACCCCAAAGTTGTAACTCGATACACTGTGTGCATTGGCTAGCCACGACGGATGAGCACACTTGATTGTGCAAACGACTTCTTGCCTGACCGCATGGGCAGAACTTCCTTGATCATCAGTAAAGGCGAGAGCAGAATCCACTATGAGTACAATATGCAAGACCTAGTGGCTGCTTGGTGGTTCAGACTCACCAGCCTCACCAAAGCCAGAGATCCGCTCTCTGAGAATTATGGTGTGACGGACTATCGTTACGATCGCATTCAATTAAGAGGTGTCTCGCACCTGACAGCGAGACAGCCTTAATGAGGTGCGAAAACTTGGTGTCTATCTGACCTCATTAACGAGAGGGGGCTCAGTTATCCACATATCTTTGCAACGAAAGCAGAAAGACCAATAAATCGAAGGAAGCAACAAGTCAGCAATCAGGAAATGTTCGGGACCTTTAATATTCAAAATTTTCGTATCCATATGCCACTGATAGCGTCTGGAAGTCTGAAAGTGAACTCTACACTAAAAGGGTTCAGCCCACAGAAACAGATACACTTATTTATTTTCAACAAACTCTTCACTTCTGCATATTGCTAATATGTTGCTGCCCTCCTTCGGGCGATCGTTAAAGGGTGACCTCACGCTTATTTTAACCCATTGCGTACCGCGGCGTTTTTTCGCTGGCTGCCGCGTGTGCCCGAGCCATATTTCGCAACCTCGCCGGCGTGCTGCACATGGTGCAGCACGCGGCCACGCAGAGCGGTATTTCTCGCGCCCGCAGCGAAGTATAAACTCAACGTACGCCATTTCGCTTCTCCAGGCTATTTTTTTGGGAAACTACGCCTAATTTATAGTAGCCGTTCCAGATAGGCAATGATGGACGCGCTGAATAGATCGTTTGATGAACTTCTGATTGAAAGTGACGACGAAGTGGTGGAAGAGGGCCCTGATACCCCAGAAGATATGGTTGTCCGCGTGAATCATTCAAGTGATGAGTCCGATTGGAATCAAGCGAAGAAGGCTCAGATACAAACGATGGAGGGATTCAATGGACCCCAAATATCAGCAGGCAGAACAATTTCGACTTTCAAGGTTTCGGTGGTGCACTGGATGAAGATGTTCTATCTTACCAGTATCCAATCCAATTTTTCCGGCGATTTTTCACAGACGATCTTGTTGATTTGATTGTGAGAGAAACCAATCGTTATGCTGCTGTCGCAAAGTACTCAAACTGGATTATTCTCGATGAGGGCGAACTACTGAAGTTTTTGGCGATTTATTTCCAAATGGGGCAAACCTCAAAGACTACTGGTCGTCAAGAAAGGTGTTCAGTGAGTTCAAGTGCGGCATTATAGAGTCCATTTTAGAAGGATACAACACACCAGCGAGCGCTTCCTCGAGACCGAAGCTGTACGAAGTAGGTGGACCGAAGAGGAACTTAAGGAGGAGATGCGTCTCATGCTACAGGAACCTTTCCCGGACGAATGGTGCTCTGTACGAACCACACAATACTAGTGAATACAAGATGCACAACCTGCGACCAATATTTCTGCATTAGTGTTTCCACACATATCATCAACGGTGTCCTGTTTAATCCTTTATGA
Organism: Cooperia oncophora; assembly: GCA_036418165.1. Taxonomy (NCBI): domain Eukaryota; kingdom Metazoa; phylum Nematoda; class Chromadorea; order Rhabditida; family Trichostrongylidae; genus Cooperia; species Cooperia oncophora. Next base: position 18,850 of record MU912506.1, read on the forward strand.
GTGTTTATGGACGTTGAAAATAAATGAAGAAGATCACAGTTGAAGTTTTTCATGAAAGAGGTCAATAACCCAAGTGCTACCTTCAGCGATCGAGGTCCCACGTACTTATGTTGTTCTCCGTGTTCGAAAACATATGCTCGCAACTTTGTAGCAGAAAAGGATGCAAAATAATCCAGATGGAGCGGAAAAATCATCGTGCTGCACCATGTGCAGCACGCGGCCATACAGCGACGAATGAGCGTGCTGCACATGGTGCAGCACGCGGTACGCAATGGGTTAAAGGCAGTTGGCACGATAAATCGCTATACAGATGTAGGATTTATACGACTGGCTTAACAGAATTCCGTGACCTCGGACAGGCGCTCCGTGGCGCCTTTTCCAAGGAGGGTACCCCTATAACGCCCTATCGAGCAACAACATTCCGTCCCAAACGCCTTCCTCACCCGCCCGGACGACCGTTCATCCATGAATGTCAACCCGGGAATTATTCGACAGAGAAGGGACTAGTTTTACGAGGTTAGCCTTCGTCAATCTTGAGGTGCTAGCTTGGCAGAAAGTAATGCCTTTCCAGGAGCTTCAATGCGACAGGCAAGATTCCACATATGCTACAAAGAAGCCAGTCCAGTTACTTCATTAATACTGTTTCTCAAATTATTGATCTTTCTGCTTTCGTTGCGAAGATATGTGGATAACAGGATGACCTCTGAGCCCTCTCCCGTTAATGAGGTCATCTCGCAGATAGACACCAAGTTTTCGCACCTCATTAAGGCTGTCTCGCTGCCAGGTACGAGTCACCTCTTAATTAGGTGCGATCGTACCGATAATGGCTAATCCCGCTTTTCTGGAATCAGCAGCAGAGTGAGCACAAGCAGGCTTTTGATGCCGGTGCTCTGCAAAAGAGGGTCGTCGGTGAGGATTGTGGGGCACAAACATTGTGGGCGGAGCCTGCTCCGAGGTGGGCGGAGTCAGACGAAGAATCTGTAAAATAGCTCAAGAGTACTTCAGACACCGGAAAAAAGTGTACAGAACAAAAGGCGGATATCAGTTGAGTCTAGAAATATGTGAAAGAAAATACGCGCGGCGAAGCCGCTCGCCCGGCGCAGCCGGGCCGTATCAGAAGGAGGCGCGCCGGCGTTAGCCGGCGAGCCGACTGGTAGTTAATATTTTCGAGATCTGCTTCTGCTTCGATTAGGAAACACATGAAACCTGAGGTGCAACCGGAAACTTGAGCACACCAACTGCATCTTCTGTTTTTTTAGGGACTACATCCCGTCGGGTGCCACCATTTTTAGAAGTTCTGCCACTCAGCGTTGGATTTCAGCGCAGGAAGATACCTACAACCTATCTTCGGTATTGTGTGCTGTTTGTTATATGTCTGGCGCGCGAAAATTTCCCGTTTGACATGTGGTTTGGAGACACTTTTGACTCGCTCAGTTTTAGAGAGCTCTCGAGGGAAAGAACTGTTGAGTTTAGGAGAACAACAACAAATCTCTGTTAGATCTAGATTCATACTGCAATTCTTCACAAGCCGCAATGGTAAACGAATTCCAGCAAAACAAAAGAACAATTCCAGCAAAGCATAAGAACAATGTTTTAAATGCAGCTATAATGGAGAAGAGTACAGCTGGTGAATTAACTCTTCAGGATCATTGGCAGATATTCATGCTTATAACTAGGCCCATTATAACGCAGTCCACAACATAATAACGCTCTTACTTGTATCCTCCCACCCCTTCTGCAGGTGAACGAGAGCAGCCCCGAGTACAAACATGGGAGCCACTCTTACTCATGCGGAAGCTCCGGAACCCAATCCACCAAGCCAAAAGCAGTGGTCAGTTCCCAACAGGAGACCCGGGCACGAGACGAGCGAGGAGGGCTTTATGAATGTCACACAGAAAGGATAGTGAATGAGTTGATGAAGCCATGAAGAGTATAGCGGAATAAGATATTTGTAAAACAAATAATACATTGTGCTAGCCTCTAGGTAATGGCCTTTCTTTCTCATCCAAAATTGCGCCTCAAAGTTGGAGTTTCACAGATGACTCCCATACAATCTGATAGAAAATTCTCTACCATATGAGAATGTATGCTTGGTTCATTTGAAGTTTCCATTTCCGTAAGAATTCATGTGTTGAACGTTGTTGTTGTGAAGTCTCGACACTCCCTTCTTTTTCCATTTAACTAAAAAGCCTAGGCTGCATAGGTTTTTTTGCCGAATATATGGATGAGAAGCCATTTCTCTGAGGAAGATATAAGGCGCTGAAAACGATTCATTAAATTTCGACCTCACAGACGCGCATTGCACCTGATGCTTTACCTGGGAGCTTACCAGGTAAGGCATCAGGTGCTTCACCTGAGAATCTGCGTATTCAAGAAGATCCGTGCGAAACTACGGGAAATTGTTAGAGGTCATGGAATGCTTCCACATTATCGCTGAGCACCACTCTCAGTTGACGGGACTGTTTTGAAGGTCGGTAGGTGGGTTTGCAGGCAGTCGCTTCCCAAGATAGGGTGCCCATCCAATGCTTACGAGGTCAAGTTTTCATGTCCTGATCGTTCGACCCAAATTTCTTCCTGTCTTAGGAAGTAGCATTTTTTGGTCATGCACAACAAAAATTTAGGGCTGCTTTTGCGGTTCGAGAGCATACGTACATTAGCCACAAAAAGGTGTGGTCGAAAACACTCGTTTGTGTTGACCGACACTAAACTTTGATGAGCTAAAACTAACAGTAATCAAGAAATGAAAGAAAAGCAGACATGAGTTTTAGCTGAGCAGGAAATTTCTATTAAACAAAGAAGAAAATTCTTAGGAAATTTTCCATGCATTATTCACGCAAAATTTAGTGAGGGGAAAAAAAGCCATTATTCATGGGCCAGCCCAACACGATATATCATGATTGTTGTAGTTGCTACAGTTCCAGCTGGAGATCATCATTTGAAGAGAAGATATTGGTAGGATGACTTCAACCGGCAACAAACACAAGGACAATCATTTTGGAATGTAACGTACAGCGTGGGATAATATGGGGGATGATATCTACACAAGAGAGCAATACATTCATCTCATAACGGAAGAAGTAGAAGCCTTCTTTTTTGATCAATACCTTATTGGAATGCGGCACACACTCTACTCCCACTTACCAGGGAGGTCGTTCAGGACGTGGCGCGCTTTTTGAAAACGGTTTTTTGCATTGTGTAGGGGCACGTTCATGGACTACCAAACTGACGTTCATTTTTCCTAAATGGCTCTTTGAATACCCTCTGGGCTCCAAATCACTTGCAACTTTGACCAGTTGCTGAGTAGAGGGTCCTTATAAAGGCACTATAGGAATCGAGGAGGAAAATAGTCGCAAATGGGGTCTTACTTGCGCACGTGATTGAGAGTGAACGGCTCTGAGCGGCTTGTCGGAATGGTTTCTTCAACGATCGGAGCGGTGTTCAGCTACAACGATCGGATGGCCTAGTGGATAGCGTGGAGGATTCTCAATCGGTCAGTGAGGGTGGGTGTTGATGGTTCGACTCCCCTAGGCGTGCGAGTTTTTGCATTTTTTTAGTTTCGCTATCCTCGCTTCCATAAATGTGCATGAGTATAACATGGATATTTGCCATTCATGGGCAAATTCTTAACGGTAGTACCCCGTGAGTCGGTGTTATACTTCTATTACAATTTTCTCTTACAATTAAGAAAGGCTACTACTGAAAATTGGTTTCTATGTGTAAGTAAGTGATATGATCATTAACATGGTACTTAATTTTAGCTGTGGTGCCATTTGTCTCCGATTTGGATCAACATCAATCTCCCACTGTATTCATTATGTACACCCATAAAAGGGACGTTTAGCACTACTCTGCCGTCAAATCGCGTCAGCGCCAGAAATAAGTGTCAGAATCGTGATCAGGACCATCGATAACCCCTATAGACGAAGAATCGCTCAAAAAATTTTTTCGACCTTATTGGGTGTGTGTATTGGATGTGTACACGAGTCTTTCTATTAATCGTGCTTTGCCTGTTATTCAAACCTTCCCATTCATTGATGAGTAAACATAAAACTAACAACAAGGATAACACCGTTGGAAAAAGAAAAATTCAGTCATCCCTCCAGGTGCATTTGAAAGTGGAGAAAGTTGAATGAATCTGTTCTATCGCTGGAGGAGAATGACACCTTCGTCGGTGAGTAGCCGCTAGGGGTCGACAAAGGTCCACGATGGTTGTTTACGTATTCCACATGCATTCGAGCTTATAGCTGCGTGGAAGGACCTTCGGTGCAGCAAATTCGCGATACGGCTGCCCGGCGGCGCGCTACGTCATCGTTACGTCATCGCCGCTAGCAAGGTGTGAGACTTCGGTCATAATCGTCGACCAAATGGGCCGCCTTAACCAAAGAAGGTCGAAAAAAATTTTTTGAGCGATTCTTCGTCTATAGGGGTTATCGATGGTCCTGATCACGATTCTGACACTTATTTCTGGCGCTGACGCGATTTGACGGCAGAGTAGTGCTAAACGTCCCTTTTATGGGTGTACATAATGAATACAGTGGGAGATTGATGTTGATCCAAATCGGAGACAAATGGCACCACAGCTAAAATTAAGTACCATGTTAATGATCATATCACTTACTTACACATAGAAACCAATTTTCAGTAGTAGCCTTTCTTAATTGTAAGAGAAAATTGTAATAGAAGTATAACACCGACTCACGGGGTACTACCGTTAAGAATTTGCCCATGAATGGCAAATATCCATGTTATACTCATGCACAGACATTTATGGAAGCGAGGATAGCGAAACTAAAAAAATGCAAAAACTCGCACGCCTAGGGGAGTCGAACCATCAACACCCACCCTCACTGACCGATTGAGAATCCTCCACGCTATCCACTAGGCCATCCGATCGTTGTAGCTGAACACCGCTCCGATCGTTGAAGAAACCATTCCGACAAGCCGCTCAGAGCCGTTCACTCTCAATCACGTGCGCAAGTAAGACCCCATTTGCGACTATTTTCCTCCTCGATTCCTATAGTGCCTTTATAAGGACCCTCTACTCAGCAACTGGTCAAAGTTGCAAGTGATTTGGAGCCCAGAGGGGCTCAAAACCAATCGGTTTCTATTCAATTCTTCTTCACTCCTTTTTTGGTATTCAAAGAGCCATTTAGGAAAAATGAACGTCAGTTTGGTAGTCCATGAACGTGCCCCTACACAATGCAAAAAACCGTTTTCAAAAAGCGCGCCACGTCCTGAACGACCTCCCTGGTTAGAACCGTAGGGGTTTACTGAATGCGACTAGCCTATACAGTGATTTGCATGGGCCAGCCGTTAAGTCAGTGTTCTTATCCTCCCAGACGAATCTGGTACCAATTTACCATTCCCGGAGGGTAGAAGGCTTGGTTGGCCTGGGCGGGAGTCGACCCGGGACTTCGAACCAGGACCATGCGCGTAGTGCCACTTGTCCAACACCACCTCCGCCTTACATTCATTTGACACATCAAGGAATCCTACAGCACATCTCTCAACTAAGCAAGTATCGGAACCTTTGAGGGTCCAGCTGGATAAGGCGTGGAGGTCGTCGGACGTGTCGGGATAGTTGAGGCGGCTCGGCAGTGGTGCAACATCGCCCTTGCTCGTGGAGTCAAACAGCTAAATCGAACACTTCCATGAGGGCGTCGCTGTTGTGTCGGTGCTCGGCAGCAAATGGTTCACTTGTAGATATCATATGTGGTTTCCGCTTCGTACGACTCAGGCAGTGTTCAACGCGCAGGACGATAATACCACGTGTCCAGGATGGCTTCGGTTCTTGAATCCATAATCCTTGACATGAACGACGTCGTTGACTCCGAAGCGTGCTCTGTTTCGACGACTGAACTGAGTTTCTTACCATCTTGTTGTGTTGGTTCTAGTAGTGACCTTTTTGGTCGCAGCATCAAGTCAAATTCGGCTTGCAGCCGGCGTCCTAGAAAGGCTTTTGCAGGTGACCTTTGGTCTGGTGTAGACGAGCATGGCACGGGAACGGCAGATCGAAGTTGAATTGTGAAGATGTGAGCTGCCTTCCGTTGTCTGTGAGTAACTGGGTTCCCGGAGTTGGCGAAGTTTTCTTCACAGCGTGAATTGTGCAGACACGATGCTGTAGCGCTCATGGAATCACTATGCGGAATGCAGTGAGCAGAGAGCCATTGACAGTTGTGAGTGTTTCTGTACTACTGCATTAGTACCACAAAAAACGAGCCGTGTCTGACTTTCGGCTGTATGCCAGATTTCGCGTAGTCGATATCTTGCTGGATTAGATAATCGGCTTTTGATGAACTCGGCAGATACTAGAGGATGTCGACAGTTTTCTGTGAACTCGGCAGTGACATCGGCGTCGACGGAGGCGATGACGTAATCTTCCGGTATTGACGAGTGCGACGCTATCAAGACGAAAGAGAGCATCTACCTGCCCAAAATCTCCAGTGTTGACACATTCGATTGTAAAACTTTAGTTTTGGTAACATGGCCCATCGCAAGACGTGTGGCGCTGTAGACTGGTATTTTTTTCCTCGCTTCCGAAGACTGCGATGAATGGCTTGTGGTCGGTTTCTAATGTAACGTTTCTCCCGTGAGCAAAGCGGTAAGACTTCAGTACGGCGAAGAATAGAGCGAGTGCTTCCTTTCTAATTTGCTGTAGCTCTTCTGTGCCGGTGTCGGGCATCAGCTTGCGTGGTGGGTGCGTGGCTCCTTGGATCCATTCGGGAGACGATGAGGAGAGTCACTCCTATTCCATGGTCCATGGCTATGATGAAATGTATCAGTAGCTCCGAGGTCCGAGCTCACAAGGGAGGGATGATAAGGTCGAAGTGGCCATTTGAAATGAAATGTATACCGGCTGAAAGGTCTTTGGACGGGGATTACGAAACCGTCTTCCATATCTGCTGCGGACCTCCCAGAAAAAAGTTAGGGGGTGCATACTCGCACTCAGTACGAATTAGCGCCGTAAGGCTGGTCTGATCGTAGCAGCGTGGCCGAGTGGTTACGTCGTAGGGCTCACGGATGCGTGGTCGAGGGTTTGGATCCTTGATGCGTGTGCTCTTTTGCATTTTTTCGAAAGTGGTCTCCTGTGCACCGAAAGCGTTTTTGCATAACTCTTGTGCTTGATAATGTCGTGACGTAATGTTTCTGAACTACTGAAGCCACTTGCGAACGATTCCTAGAGAATATTTTGGATGTTGACTTCTCCTTATGTTCGTTTGAGAAGCAATATTTCACAACAACAATGTATTCCAACGAATTAGTTTGCCTTGAAAAAAGACTTTATTCTCAAAACGACATGGCTGGATCCGAAACCACACGAAGTTGTGAGCGAAGATGAGTATACTTTTGAGAGGCTTCTCCACGACGTGGCTTTGACGTGACAACCTCGTCAGAAATCATGATGGGCAAGACCTTTTTCATCACTTACACAGGGTTGAAGGATATTCTTTCTCGAAGTGGTGCTTTCGCTCGTGCTGTAAGCCCTCGGCTGTATGATAACAACATCAGCCACAGATGTTATCCATGGGATCGTTCGCAATGGCTTCATTAGTTCAGAAACATTGCATCAAAACAATATCAAGCACAAGGGTTATGCAAAAACGCTTTCGGGTGCACAGAGACCACTTTCGGAAAAAATGCAAAAGAGCACACGCATCAAGGATCCAAACCCTCCACCACGCACCCGAGAGTCCTACGACTTAACACTCAGCCACATTGCTACGATCGGATCAGCCTTGGCGCTAATCCGTACTGAATGCGAGTATGCTCCCTCCCTAAAGAGCCCTGTACTTTTTCTGGCAGGTCCGCAGCAGATATGGAAAACGGTTTCGTAATCTCCGTCCGAAGACCTTTCAGCCGGTATACATTTCATTTCAAATGGCCACTTCGACCTACCATCCTTCCCTTGTCAGTGTTGCTCTGTGTCGATGTTGCTGAAAAAGATTTGCAGTTTGGTGTCTTCGTGAAGGGGCATCCTTCTCCGTGTGGGCGTTTAGAGAAGCGCGCAGATTGTGCAGATTCTTGACGAAGTTTCCGTGAAATTTCAGTCAAAGGAAAACGCAAAGCTGCCTTGCATCTGTTGGAGTGGCGTCTTCTCTATAGCTTAAATCTTGCCCGGATATGCATCATCCTTAAACCTCGGTGTGTTGCATTCTTCGATGGTTCTGCCAGCGACCAGTTTGCCGTCGAGATAGGCAGTTCCACATACCAGCGACGACTGCGACTTGAATAGGCACTAGACAATCGATTTCGGTTGGAATCTTTGACATTCCGAAGTATGAAACAGGGCGGACCTTTAAAGACACAGGCTTCGCCTCTTGCTTCAGTGTGAGGCAGCCGATTTGATGTATCGTGCTAATCCGGGTGAGAGGTCTGCTGAAACCTCCTCCTTAGATGCGCAGTAAGAAAAGAGTTCAAGATACTGAGCATCAAGATGCGCTACAGATTGATCTTTCAGTTAAGCAATGTAACAGCTGTCCATGCTTGACTATCCAGTGCAGGCTCAATAGCTAAGGCGAGTCGGCTACGTAGCATGTACCTCGTCCTCTATTCACATCAACGAAGAATTTGCCAAACTGGCGTCCTCGCACGTTGATCGGCTTGTCGTTGGCAGCCTTCAGCGTTTGTCGTGCATTCGGACTACCAGTGGCAAGCCGCCCTGCGCTTACCAAAGTCTGCTTCGGTGGTAAAATGCAAGTGCCGTCTTTCCGTGGATTTCCACTGAGCGAAATATGCGTAACAAGGGAGCGAGGTCAGTGTGAGTTGAAGCCATGATGACTTTGGTGACTGTTTTTAGCTTCTGTTGCGGCTTATGCTTTCTCTTCCTAGTGAAGGAAACCTCACTTATGGCTAGTTGCTTTGCAGTCGTGGCATGCCTTCTCCAGGAATGGGCAGCCCCTCGACCACCATTTTGCTCCACAGCAAAAGCAAGGTGAGAGCGGCTCGCTATTTCGCTTTTCTGGTTGCGAGTGTCGACATCGACGTGATGGGGAGCGACTCGTTTGAGTATGCGGCCAGGGCACGCCATCGTTGTGATCATCACAACAGGGGGTCGTATTTGAGCTCGAGCGAGGGGGGGGGGTCGTAAACGCGGGGACCTTTCTGATGTGAGGGTGCAGCGATACCTAGATGTCATTCAGCTTTCAATGATGAAAGACTTATCCATGTTATGAACCCTAGAAGAGACCCACACAAGACAGAAGCAACCTGCCAGCGCAGAAGTGGGAACGGGCGATGACAGGAAATACGATGGTCGCCCACAACGACGTCATGAATTAATAAAAAAAAGGATAAAGTCTCCGCCGTTGATCAACCTCTTCGTGGGCACGCACTCTACTTCTATTTAGGATCGTAGTGGCGTATTGAATGCGATGTGGCCTATACGATGACTTGCGGTGGAGAGCCGTGTACAAGTCAGTGTTTCATCCTCCCAGACGAATCTGGTACCATTTCACTGTCCACGGAGGGTAGAAGGCTTAGTTGGCGTGGGCGAGAGTCGACCCGGGATTTGAACCCGGCATCGCGCGAGTGGTAAGCGCGCCACTTGTCACTACACCACCTCCGCGCCAATAAATATCCGCCATGAATAAATAAACAGATGAAAGTACACTTCCGGACCTTTCTGTCTCAGGAGCACATCTACTTGCACCTAGGAAGCCCTTTCTAGAAGTTGCACCTTCCCAATAGCTCTGCGTGAAAGCGCTATGCATGGCGCATGGTGATGCCAATTGGCGCCCAGTGAACTATTTCCTGATATCCTTGGCAAAAACATGCGTTTCTGAAGCATACCAAAGTCCTTAAGCCAAGCGGAGGTTTTATGGCGTTAGAGGGGTTGATTTTTCGGGTCGTGGGGTAGTGATCACGGGGTGATCACAACGGGGAAATTTTTCGAATAGCAGGCCTAGGGATAAAATGAAAGTCTTGCTGGAAAGTAGAAAGCTTCATGCTTCCGGCACAGTTTTTTTACGAAAGGCCGTGTATGAAGCTTGCCATGGATGTCCAAAGCGTAGCGACTTGTGGTTGGCCCCCCATGATCACGCAAGGATCACAACGGAGAAAAATTCCTAAAAAGGATATTTTTTGGAATCGCTCAAAATCAGGTAACAAGTGCCAACCTAGTTCCCCTCATACCCGCTTTCCCCTTTACGAGAGCTTCAGTGATCGCGAACAACTAATATTCAAAGTTATTCACTAGTGTTACATTCGGACGAAATGGTATCGCAAGCCTACCAGCAAAAACATACTTGTACACTGTAGATCTGCTCATCCCTCCAGTACTAAGAAAGCCGTCGTCAGGAATATGTTGCACACAGCCTCGGAAGTTTCATCTCGAAACGAAGATAGGGCCGAATCGATAAGACTGGCGCTTCGAATAGCACAGGAGAATGGATATAGGACACCAGAAATCCCTGTCAGGCGAGCACAGTGGGAGGTCGCACAAAATCGTCTCGAAGAGGAGCGAACAAAAGTTCCATTCTGTATCCCGTTTATATCAGACGAATTCAGTGCGGCTATTCGCGTTTGTGCAAAAAGGGCCGGTCTCCAAGACGCCATGAGGGTAGTGGATATCCCACCCACAAACCCCTAAGTCCAAAGTCGCCTCTCCTCTAGGAGAGCACAGGGTACGGTATCACGGGGACACATGTTTTGAGGTGGCGGTTACGATATTATCACGTGAACCGGATATTGCGGCGCGTCGAACGTTGGAGGCCTTTTGGATCACGTCCAAGACCCCTAAGATCAACAGGAGGGAAGAGTGTGTGGCGGTCACTGCAGAGCTCGCACCCTTCGCGGACCTCTGTGGGTTTTGACCTACGCGGTCAATCCCCCGCGGGGTCCTGGCGGTGAGGTCGGGGGCTTATACAGTAATCGATAGTAGGGGTTAATTGCGGGTCGGCGGCGCAGGTACTCAATGGTGGCCTTTAGAGTTGTTTGATCTACGTGATCGACCTTTAGAGGCCCCTTGAGCAAGTGGTCCCTAGGGTTACCCTATTTAAACCGCATTATTACCAGCTAGGGGTGACAGGTGGACCTCCGTGGTTCGACTGCTCAAAGGTCAGTTTATCAGGGCTCTATGACATCGTCTTAGTAGTTTACGTCCCTTTTGGAATTTTCCTGTAGCTTGAAATAGTGTTTGGACGAAGGGTTTCCTGAATGTTTTTCGACTTTCCAGGTTCCGAAGAAGGCGACGACGCCGAAACGTCAACCGTTAATAAAATATTTACCAACCTTGGCCACAAGCTCAATAAGTCACATACTGTATGCAATATTATCATGCCAAGGTTCATCGAAAGTCGAACGTGGAGAGTGCAGTCAGTAAAGGAGAATGGTGGAGTATTCACGCTGCTCATGTTTTTTTCAGCAAGGTTTGAAAAATGAAGCTCAGGAGTCGGCAGAACTTCCAAGCCATAAAGAAAGCGAACCGCAGTGGTAGCCGCACCATTGCCTAAACTACAGAGTATCCCGAAGACCACCCTTCTTAGTGGTTTAATGGTTGATCTCGGTCTATCGGTGAGGTCAGGCCTCCACGAGTGTGTGGTAATTCCTTTGATCAGGACAATCATCCATCATGGGAGCACGCCAGTGCGGAGATCATTTGACTACAGTGAAGGTCAGCTATTAATATGAATGGGGAACTTGTGAAGAATTTCTCGACTATTTTATCTATGCTTTCATTAGGATGATGCTCAAGAATCTTCAAAATTCTTGTTTTGTGAGAGAAGTTTTACAAGAAAGCTGTTTTATGTGAAATAAAACTTGGGAAAAACCTAAGCTACCTCAAGAAGACTAACACCTAAAGGCTAACCAACGTAATAGGCTCAACCAACATGGCATTGTTAAGTGGAAACATGGCACTATCACAGATGTAGTGACGCCAGAAAGCATGATGAATAACGCCAGCGACTCATCTATAGATTTTCCACTAGAAATGCTGCACGATTCAATATTGAAGGCTTGCGACATTAACTACGGAGGTGAGCGTTTATCTCATTCAACCGGAATGTCTTTGCTGTCGTTCGTGCATGACTTATTGATGGAGTGTGTCATGTTTAGCTCATCATCATTTCCTCTGCAGCGACTTCTCTTCAAAAGCCAACCTTGCCCGGTACAAATGTCTCTTGCACACTTCCTACAAAATCGCTCAAGATTCTGAGCTCGGGTAGGTCAGGGGTCTCACAAGGGAATTGTTGCCAGTCCACATGGAACTTTTTGTAGAGAGATAAGTACGTCGATAGTCCCGAGTGTTGATTGCAAATATTCAGATTAAAGGTGCTGCGTGATTCTCTCCCTTCTAGACGAAATTGACTTTTCATTAGAAGTCACGGCAGAGGAAATAATGACGAATTGAACGTGATACACTCCACTCATAGCACACGCATGAACGACACGCATGCACAAGCGATCGGCAAAGACTTCCCGATTGAATGAGATGAACACTCACTTCTGTAGTTAATATCGCAGGCCTTCAATACTGAATCGTTCCGCGTTTCTAGCGAGAAAAAAATCTATGGATTAATCGCTGACGTTATTCACCAGGCTTTCTGGCGTTACCACATCTGTGATATACTGCCACCTTTCCACTTAACAATGCCATGTTGGCTGAGCTATCATCTTATCTGGGCCTTGTTATCTTCTTAAGGTAGCTTGGGATTGTTGCTTTATAGTCCTTATTTCATGAGGAACAGCTCTCCTGTGGGGGCTTTTCTCAGAAAACAAGACTTTAGACTCTGTGCCAATTCATTGCTCACAGGCATGATAAAACTAGAAACTAAGCTGGACTAGAGTGCGGTGTAACCCTGCAGTGAGCTCCTGTACTATTATACATCAGACGTGATGCCTGAATATATTCCAGAGGCGGGTAGGAGTATTTTAGTACGACTTCCTCTTCGCACCCTATTGAGGATGTCTCGCACTTGGAGTGGGGAGGTAGCCTTGAATGGGTGCGAAAGGCCCTAGGTAATTGCAGGCCTGTGAGCCATCCTCGTGGCAGCGTCAGTCGAGTGGGAAACCGGAAACTGATTGCTGTATGGGCTTATTTAATGTTTTAGGTTTTTTACATTACTATATGAGGTTGTAGGAAATAGATCTTATGCCATAGACCACCGGGGAAGCATTTCTTCTGTATCATAGACAACTTTTAGCGGAATTTTTATTGTTATGGTTTGTTATGATTGTAAATAAAGCTGCACTTGGCTCTAATACTCTCAGTATCAAAGAGAGAAATAGTTTACGACCTAACGACTCTTACATTTTAGCACTTCATCGCCGCTGCATTACATGAAAGAATCATTCCTGCCCGCAAAAGCGTTGATAAGGGTAATAAGGCTTGATCAACGTAAGGAGAAAGTGCTGGTGATGGGGAATGTGCGAAGCTGAAGGGAAAGAGGAAGCGAGAATTGAATTGCAACTGATTTCGATGGTGAGGGAGGAAACGTCTCAAAGGAAGCTGAAGGGCTAACAATCAGATGTACATTGGCATCCAGATATCCAGGTATTAGATTGATACGACTTGCTTAGTTAAAGAGATCAAGGACAAAGTGCATTTTATAAATCCGTTTTAGGGGTGTTACATGAAAACTTTTCCTATTCAGAATGGTGCGTTTTTGTATGTGACACATTTCACGAGGAGTTGTGGGGTCGACTCGCAGATCACCTGTACACCAGGTAAATTGGTGACACTTTACCGTCTATACAGGAAAGAAGGCCTGCTCGCTCTTACAAGGGAGGTGTTTCAGGTCATGGCGCGCTTTTTGGAAATGGTTTGTTGCTTGTTGTAGGGGTCCATACAAGGATCACAAAAATGGGTTTCATTTTTGCTATGCGTTTCTGGGTAGGTCAAAAACTGAGTGAAAAAATTTGACAAGAATGGGCGATTTTAACTATCTTAATGGGCTCCGTTCTGATTGTAACTTCGAGCATGCATAGTTTATGAGGTGCCCTTAATTAGGCTTCGGAAATGGTTTCAAATAAAGTCAAAATGTAAGTATCATGTAGTAATACACTGGGCATGCACCGACGCAACAGTGATGTTTTTGTCAGCGGTCCCCTCACGCTCACTGTCGGCGGATCGGATGGCGCAGCGGATAACTCGAAGGATTCTGGATGGGACGACGATACGATACTTCATTTGAACTATTGAAGCATAATTAACGAGCACCTCATAAACTATGCATGCCCAAAGTTACAATCAGAACGGAGTCCATCAAGATAGATAGTTAAAATCGCCCATTCTTGTCAAATTTTTCACTCAGTTTTTGACCTCCCCAGAAACGCATAGCAAAAATGAAACCCATTTTTGTGATCCTTGTATGGACCCCTACAACAAGCAACAAACCATTTCCAAAAAGCGCGCCACGACCTGAAAGACCTCCCTTGTTAGCTCGAGCCTGCCAGGGGTCGACTTCAACTTCTTCTTCTTCAGCGTTTGTCCCGCTCTGAGGCGGGGTCCGCTCATTTTATTATACTACGCCACTTATCCCGATTGGATGCCTGGTCTGGATGGGTGCTAACTGTCTTTAAGTCCGCATGCAACTTCATCTCCATCACTTCGAAGTGGGCCTCAAATTCTTTGGTCGTAGGTTAGCATTCAGCACCGCGTATCGCCAGGTCAAACGACGATTTTACAGATCTTTGACTTAGGGCGGTGTGGTATCGTAGTATCGCAAAGAACGCAAGAGAGCGCCATTTAGACCAGGCCGTGAAATTGCCGAATTGCAGAATTGCTCCAGGCTGTCATCAGACGTAAGTGTAGATCCGAGATATCTGAAGTCGTCGTACGCTTAGCTCACTGCCATTGACCCTAAGGGAACCGGACTCACCTGAGTCGGTTGTCAGGTACTCGGTTTTCTTGACGTTCAGTCTGAGTCCGAAGTTTGCTAACCGTTCAGTCCAAGCTTGCACTTGTTCCTCGAGACCATTCTTATCCTCGCAGGCGAGCATCACATTGTTTTTTCGTTTCTAACTTACCAGTATAGCTGTTCAAGTGAGTTCTGGGTATTCCTTTGTTAAATTTCTTCTGTGTATATATTTTGTTGCGTTCTCCTGATTTGTTTTTTTTTTTTTTTTGGTTATCTGAAACCTTTATTGATGGTTAAAGCCTGATACTAGGAGCGCAGTGTTTTTTGATATTTTGTTGGTCACTGTGTTGTTTTTTTTTTTTTTTTTTTTTTTTTTTTTTTTTGTTTTTTTTCTTCTTGCGGTGTATGGTTTGTTTAAGATCCTCGAGCTGTATTAGATTAGGCCGGGCGTTTGTGAGTGAGGCACTGTTCTGATTCGCTGGGGGGTCTCTGGTAAATAATTTGAGTTTGTTGCGTACTCGGTTTCTTACTGTCAGAGCTATTGCTGCGGTCGGGGAGCGTTGCCTTGTTGTGCGGCGGAAGGCAAGACGTCTGCGTGCTTGTGTCGCTTAAGGTCCTGTTTGAATAACGGTCGGCTTCCTGATTTGCTGTTTGTCTCGCAGGCAGGCAGTAATTATTGGATGTTGTCTGTCTTCTTTTTTTTTTTTTTTTTTTGTAATTTATTACTGCTGTTTTTTTTTTGTCGGCTAATCAGTGCGTGCTATTGGTCCACTGAGTTTTGTGTTTTCATTTTTGTAGTTGGGGTTCTCTTTTGTTTCGTTTGCTTTATTTTTTTTTTTTCCTGCTTCTGTCGCCGTCGAGTTAGTTTTATATTTCCATTTGTTTTTTTTTTTTTATTTTTTCATCCTTTTTTGCGCTGTACGTATTCATTGGTAAAACTCGTTTGTTCCGGGGGCTTTGACGGAATTATATACCGTGCGGTTGCTATTATGTTGGTACTTTTTTGTTTGCTCCTTTTTTATTGCCATTTTGGAAAAGTGTGTTGGCTTGTTTTTAGGTTTTTAGTTGGGCGCACCTTTTTTTTATGGTTGCATTTTGCTTTTTTCCAAAGCTGATAGTTTTTGTCTTTTTTGCTCGTTTTTTTTTCTGTTTTTTTTTTCTTTTTTTTGTGTCTGAATTAATTCGTTCTTTTTCGCTGTATATATTAATCTTTTCTTGGTTAGTCTATTTCTCTCTTTTTTGTCTTTTTCTGTGTTCATGTCAGTCCAATATAGTATTGTTCGTCCGTAAACATATCTCGTTGTTTTTTTGCCAATTGATCGTCGATGTGTTTGGCAAAAATTCCTTGGTGTTATTTGGTTTTGTGATTGGGTTCGTTAAAAAAGGTGGGTTCATTTAATCTGTCTATCGTTTTTCCCTCTGGTGGTAGTTCGAAGTTGTCCTGAGCGCTAAACAAAGTGGATAGCTTTATTTTAGCGGTAAGTTTTGGGTGCATATGGTTTGTTGTCCGGTCGGGTGTGATGAACTCGGTTTTTTTTTCCTGTTTTTTTTTCTTACTTTTTTGTTTAATTAAATTCCGTGATCGTTATTTTTTTTTTTATTTTTTGTTAGTGGCCCTTTGCTTTATTCTTTGGGCTTCTTCCGCAGGTCTACTAGACCTGCTTCTAATGCGTTTTCTTTCTGTGTCGCTGCTAATAGATCGATTTTTTTTACTGTGCTGCTGGTGAGGACTGCTAAGAAGTAGACTGGACATCCACGCCACTATTTAGCAGGCTAGAGTCGTTATCGGAATAAACCAGACAAATCGCTCCACCAACCAAGAACGGCCATGCACCACCAACCACCAAATCGAGAGAAGAGCTTTCAATCTGCCAATCCTTACGGTGCCGAGGTGAGTTTTCCCGTGTTGAGTCAAATTAAGCCGCAGGCTCCACTCCTGGTGGTGCCATTCCGTCAATTTCTTAAGTTTCAGCTTTGCAACCATACTACCCCAGGAACCGAAAGACTTTCGTTTCCGGGAAGCTCCTCGACAAGGCAACAATACCCCATCGGATCGCTAGATGGCATAGTTTACGGTCAGAACTAGGGCGGTATCTAATCGCCTTCGAACCTCTGACTTTCGTTCTTGATTAATGAAGACATTCTTGGCAAATGCTTTCGCTTTAGGGCGTCCCCCTGCGGTCCACGAATTTCACCTCTCGCCCCCAGATACGAATGCCCCCGAATTGTCCCTCTTAACCATTATTTCAGTTCCTGAACCAATAAATAGAACCGAAGTCCTCTTTTATTATTCCATGATCGACCATTCAAGCAACGCTTGTTCTGAGCACTCTAATTTATTCAAAGTAAACTCGCTAGCCATTACAGAAGCCGAAACCTCTGCAAAAAACCAGCAAATAGTTACAACAGCGATTAACGCCAAAGGCGAATCACTGCATGTAACTCAGATCCAACTACGAGCTTTTTAACCGCAGCAATGACGATTTACACTAGTGGAGCTGGAATTACCGCGGCTGCTGGCACCAGACTTGCCCTCCACTTGATCCTCGAAAAAAGGTTTATGATCAACTCATTGAAATGACCGTTCCATAGGAATGGTCTTTTTATTTTTAGTCACTATCTCATCTCTTCAAGATTGGATAAGTTTCGCGCCTGCTGCCTTCCTTGGATGTGGTAGCCGTTTCTAAGGCTCCCTCTCCGGAGTCGAACCCTTATTCTCCGTTACCCGTAATAACCATGGTAGACTAATAGACTACCATCAGGTTGATAGGGCAGACACTTTTTCGGAATATCGGCGGACAAGCCGCCGATATGCTGCGTTATTCAGAGTCAGCAAACAGCACCCGAAGGTGATTGATTTGCTCTAATAATTGCACCCTTTCGAAAGTCAGGGTTTATTTGCATGTATTAGCTCCAGAATTACCGCAGTTATCCAATAGGACTTTCCGAATAAATGACATCTGCTCTAATGAGCCGTTCGCAGTTTCTCTTAAAGATGAACTCGACATGCATGGCTTAATCTTTAAACTGAGCGCTGACAGAATCAATCAGATAAACGAACTCGCACAACGAACAACATACGATTTGGCACGTTCTGTCGCATTTCATGAGTTGATGTAGACATTTTTCGTCTATGATCTGCAAACGTTGGATTTTTCATTCATTTATTGCGGCAAGCGCTTGTGCTTCACATGCTTCGTAGAAACTTATCGCAGCTGCTGAGTAATAAATGAATGAAAAATCCAACGTTTGCAGATCATAGACGAAAAATGTCTACATCAAACTCATGAAATGCGACAGAACGTGCCAAATCGTATATTTGCGGTTTGCACCCATTTACAGACAATTGGAAATGCTAAAGGACGAAGTCCCAGCAAATGCAAAAACACCGCCAGTGTCGGGATCCGATCCAAGAACCCACTATCCACTGCGCCATTTGACCACCACGAGGGGAAGGTGGCGTCCATTGCTTATGACACTGCCACAACCTTCTGCGATCCCCACTACGCATAAGGAATCGTGCTCTATAAATGGGCATATTTGAAGTGGTTTACAACATTCAAGAGAAGATCACCCTCAATACAACGTGTACGCTACAAGCGTACTGGACTGCATTTTGGTGGTTTAAATGGCCCTTCCTTGGGAGAGGTATTTCGCTCCTTTTTTGGCATACCGGTGGCCGCACAGCAAAAATGAACACCACTTTTGTAGTCTATGTACGAGCCCCTACAAAATGCAAAAGACCGTTTTGAAAAAGCGGGGCACGCCCTGAACGACCTCCCTTGTTAGTCAAATTCAGCCGCGAACCGATTTTTCCACACGCCTACTCGAAATCAGTCAGCATTTGCTCCGCTTGCTCGATGTTTGGAACGACGTCGTCGGCGAAGCGGTGATGGTGAACTTGCAAGCCTTCGATCTACACTCCCCTGCCTTCCCAACCCAGTTCTGGCATGACCTTCTCGAGAAAAGCGTTGAAGAGTTTGGGAGAGATGTCGCTCTGACGAACCTCTCTGTTAACTTCGGTTTTGATCTCTTTACAGATTGGTGAGATCCTGGTAGTGAAGCTTCTCATACATCATACTTGCATGTTCTTACAGGTACATGTAGGTGTTGTCGTCTTGTTTTCGGTAAGATTTCAGTAGAGATTTCTCTTCTCAATTTCGTGTTTTTTTACCATATGCTTCGCAAGACTTGACGGATGCTGGATCACCGTTTCACGAGTCCAGCAACTCGTTCAAAAGTATGCATCGTTGTTTACTGCTGACGATTGCTTACTGTAGCTCTGAAACCAAAGATGTCGTTACTGAGAGACGCGAATTTTGAAATTATGAAGACCTTGCCTCTTGACGCCACCCTCTCAAATGTCAATGTTTAGCTTCCTTCTGCGCAAGGATATGGCATATAAGCAAGTGAAAGGAGCTTGAATAGTAGGAACTGGCACGTTGGTCGTCTGTACAAGAAGATAGCAAGTCTAGTTGGATCTACGTAATCTTGGCTATTGTGAACTAGGTGATGCTGATTTAAGTCCGCAACTATGCAACCTTCTATGAGAGACATTTGTCTCGCTACACCAGGCTTCGAGGTTCCATGTCACCAGTAAGGAAAGTTTTTGACTTTACAGATTAGCTTAACCTTGCACGCATACAGGAGATATGCACGGTCTCATTTGGAGCGACAGCTCCCATTCGAGATAGGAGGAATCTTGAACCTAACCGACAGTGCGAGATCAGTGCTGGATGAGTGAGTGGTTGGAAGGAGTCTCACATGAAAGCATGGGGATACAGCGCCCAGATATCTGATATACTGTTTTCTTTGATCTACAGAGACGTTGATACAATGCCTTCTTGCCCTGGTAGGATTTTTAGATTAACCCACGTCTTCGGTACCACTGAGGGTCTACAATTCATCGAGTCGTACTGTCATGATAAATGTCTCTCCAAACTCCCTTACTCCACTGGTGGGATTTCCATCTGGAGAGTTAGCTAATCTAGAGCACATATAGCACATGTTGCATAGTTATTCATTATTCACTTCGATATTCTACAATGAGTACAGTAAAGGATAAAAAGGATAAAGTCTTCGCCGTTGATCAATCCCTTTGTGGGATGCGGCACGCATTCTACTTCCATTCAGAATCGTAGTGGCTTATTGAATGCGATGTGGCCTATACAATGACTTGCGGGGGCCAGCCGATGTACAAGTCAGTGTTCTTATCCTCCCAGACGAATCTGGTACCAATTTACCGTCCCCGGGGGGGGGGGTAGAAGGCTTGGTTGGCCTGGGCGGGTGTCGACCTGGGATTCGAACCCAGGACCGCGCGAGTGGTAAGCGCGCCACTTGTCACTACACCACCTCCGCCCATGAGTACAGTATCCGCCCTAACTGTCTGAAAAAAACGAAACAAGCCGATCTGCGTTTGCTCTCATTTTTTTGTGTTATAACTTGATAGCTGTTCACTTATCTTACAATGAAACTCACATCATTTGACTCAACACATTTACAAGAGCGTTCTGTGAAAACCTGTGAAGTCTCACTTTTGAGGTCCGCATTCAATTGAAACATCTAGGGAGATTCGTTAGCAAGCGAGTCTTGCCATTACAACCAGGAGGCAATCTATTCAATATGGAAAATCTGTGAGCCATTCAGCAGCTCAAACGCTTCAAAATGAAAAAAACTGGACTATCGTGACGATGAGGTGATACTCGTCATTTCGATACCCGTTTTTCTCAAACTAGGTCAACCTTCCTGCTGCCAATCCGTGCGATAGTGCCACTTCAACCTGAAAAATGATGGATTGAATTATGGACTAAGCGGGCCAGATAACTCGATGGGGCCTATTCTTTCCTATGGACCAGATAAGGCAAACGAATCACATGAAGGAAGCACAAAATCTCCATTCAAACGGCAGGCTTCGTCACATTGACTGAAAGCTGGCTGAAAGGTGGCTCTAGTGCATCTTCAAAAGGAATTTCCAATGGAACGAACAAATTATGAGCATCCTTCAGAAGGGATTTGTACAGAAATCGCGGTAATTGTAGAAATCGTGGGAACACGCCAACTTCTCGAAAAAAAAGAGTAGCTTGCTATCATCGGTCAGAGTTGGTCTAAAATGCTCGACGACATGACCCATATTTCCTTCGCAAAGGAAAACCGTCAAGTTGCGTTGCATATCATTCGAGTTCTTTTTCAGGATTGCCATCCAGAAACGTTTGGATCATCTTCTGGAATTGTCTGCAACATTTTGACTTTTGTACTGGCGAACCTCCAATGCCCTTCCTCTTCGCCTCCTAATTAGCCACATCGCCAGATGACTGAGGCAGTGTATCATCTACCACCTGAAATCGACGAACCATCCATTGTGCGCCACTGAGCCGTCTTCATTGCGAAATTCTTAGCGTGATTGAATGTGTATGGGGTCTGCATGCATGATTTTTATTGTAAAACGTGTTACGCATTCGCTTCTGGAAGCATAGTGTAGTCGAATAACGGAGAACACTGCTTATTCGACGAAGGGTTTTAACAGTGCATTTGACTTGCACGATAAAATCGTCTGCTACGCAGAAACGAAGGGCTCGAATCCGACCGCAAAGATGCGCAGCGCATTCGAGCACTTGTTATGAGTCAAATGTTTCTATTGGAAATTTTCTTTAATATCTGGAGTAGACCTTCTCTGTTCCATATTATTTACTATTGATCTCCACTGGTATCCCAGCTGCAGCTCCTGCCAGCCCTTTTGAATAGCCGGAGGCATTGACCGCCAACAATAGCAGCTTCTGCAGTAATTACGGAACTTCATCGCACCTCGGCTACCCCCTTGTAGTACCCAGCCCTGCCACCCTAGACTGTTTTACAATCCATTTGAATTCATTTATACACTAGCAAACGCAGGGTCCTCAAAGTTTCACCAGTCTTGAAATCACAAAGGCTGCTCACCTTCATACACTGGGAAGACTTCAATGAAATAAATAATCATTCATAGCTACACTCAAAACTGTTTAGAAAAAAAGAGTCGCCACTATACTCGTACACCTCTTTCCTTCGCGGAGGCGTGAGCAACATTCTGGCTGGCGGGCCACCCTCTAGCAGTCCACCGATGAGAGGCATCGGTGGTCTGCTAGAGGTGCATTTGTTCTGCGAGCGCGAGAAGTGCCTTGCTCCGTCTGCCATGAGCTCTTTTTAAGAATTTCAGAGACTT